>JAJFZO010000791.1:7500-10000 GCA_021397835.1 Moringa oleifera
GGCTTGTGGCAGCCAAGCGTTCATGGCGACGTTGCTTTTTGATCCTTCGATGTCGGCTCTTCCTATCATTGTGAAGCAGAATTCACCAAGTGTTGGATTGTTCACCCACCAATAGGGAACATGAGCTGGGTTTAGACCGTCATGAGACAGGTTAGTTTTACCCTACTGATGCCCACGTCGCGATAGTAATTCAACCTAGTACGAGAGGAACCGTTGATTCGCACAATTGGTCGTTGCGCTTGGTTGAAAAGCCAGTGGCGCGAAGCTACCGTGCGCTGGATTATGATTGAATGCCTCTAAGTCAGAATTCAGGCTAGAAGCGATGCATGCGCCCATCGCCCGATTGCAGACCTGCACTAGGGGCCTCCAGGCCCCCAAAGGCACGAGTCATTGGCCAAGCTCGCGTGGCGGAGGAGCCTCGCGGGCTGCCTTGAAGTGTGATTCCCACCGAGGGACGGGTAGAATCATTTGCAGATGACTTAAATACGTGACGGGGTATTGTAAGTGGCAGAGTGGCCTTGCTGCCACGATCCACTGAGATTCAGCCCTTTGTCACTTCGATTCGCCCCCCCCCCTTCTAAACCCCCATAACAATTGTCCCTCTCTTTTTGAAAATTGATGCCACGAGGTCAGAAACGGTCCCTCAAGATAATGGCCTGGAAAAAGAAGCAAGTCCTTTGGTCTTGTAGAGAATGAGAAACACAAGAGAAAAACACTTGGAAACATATCGGGAAGCATTGGAGAACCAAGTGTTACTGCAATAAAAAATACATATATCTAACAGAAACTTGTCCCTCGATGCTGTCCCTCAGTAAACTACTGCCCAGTGAGCGATCCAGGGGAGCCGCATCACATGGACCCTTGGCACGGGAGGCATGCCCAGGCAGCCCCCAGTAGGCACGGCATGGGCCAAGTGCCCAGCGTGTGGCAGAGGAGGGCGCGCCAGCCAGCCCCCACGTCCCTGTCCCTCGACTAAGTGCTCAGGGAGCGAGCTAGGAGGGCCGCGTCGCAACGACCCTGGGCACGTATGGCACGGCCAGGCAGCCCCCAGCAGGCATGGCATGGGCTGCTCGCCCAGCATGCAGCAGTGGTGGGCGCGCCAGCAAGGCCACAGGCGCCCATCGCAAGCCAGCCCCCTCTTCCCTGTCCCTCGACTAAGTGGCCAGCGAACAAGCCAGGGGAGCCGCGTCGCAAGGACCCTGGGCACAGGAGGCATGCCTAGGCAGCCCCCAGCAGGCACGGCATGGGCCAAGTGCCCACCGTGCGGTAGCGGTGGGCGCGCCAGCCAGGCCACAGGCGGCAATCGCGAGCCAGCCCCCTCGTCCTTGTCCCTTGACAAAGTGCCCAGCGAGCGAGCCAGGGGAGCCGCGTTGCACGGACCCTGGGCATGGGAGGCATGCCCCAGCAGCCCCCAGCAGGAATGGCATGGGCCAAGTGCTCAGCGTGCGGCAGAGGTGGGCACGCCAGCGAGGCCACAGGGGCCCATCACGAGCCAGCCCCCTCGTCCCCGTCCCTCGGCTTAGTGCCCAGCGAGTGAGCCAAGGGAGCCACGCCGCACGGACTCTGGGCATGGGAGGCATGCCAAGGCATCCCCCAACAGGCACTGCATGGGTTGCTCACCCCGCGTATGGCAGCGGTGGGCGCGCCAGCCAGGCCGCGGACGCCCATCGGGAGCCAGCTTCCTCGTCCCTGCCCCTCGACTGACTGCCCAGCGTGCGTGCCAGGGGTGCTGCGTCGCATGGACCGTGGGCATGCCCAGGCAGCCCTCAGCTGGCACGGCATGGGCTGCTCGCCCAGCGTGCGGTAGCGGTGGGCGCGCCAGCCAGGCCATTGGCGCCCATCGTGAGCCAGCCCCCTCGTCCCTGCCCCTCAACTGACTGCCTAGCGTGCGAGCCAGGGGTGCCATGACGCACGGCATTCCCAGGGGTGCCCCCAGTAGGCACGGCATGGGGTGCTCGCCCAGTGTGCGGCAGCGGTGGGCGCGCCGGCCAGGCTGCCGGCGTCCATCGCAAGCCAGCCCCCTCGTCCCTGCCCCTTAACTAACTGCCCAGCGTCGTAGCCAGGGGTGCCGCATTGCACGAACCTTGGGAACGTGTGGCTCGCCCAGGAAGCCGTCAGCAGGCAAGGCATGGAGTGCTCACCCAACGTGCAGCAGCGGTGGTTGCGCCAGCCAGGCCTTGGGCGTCCTTCGCAAGACAGCCCCCACGTCCCTGTCCCTCGACTAAGTGCCCAGTGAGAGAGCCAGGGGGGACGCGTCGCATGGATCTTGGGCACGGGTGGCACGCCCAGGCAGTCCTCAGCAGGCATGGCATGGGCGGCTCGCCCAGCGTGCGGCAGCAGTTGGCGTGCCAGCCAGGCTGCGGGCGCCCATCGCGAGCCAGCCCCCACGTCCCTGTCCTTCGACTAAGTGCCCATCGAGCGAGCCAGGCGGGCCGCGTCACATGAACACTGGGCATGGAAGGCACGCCCAGGCAGCCCCCAGCAGGCACGGCATGGGCTG
>JAJFZO010000791.1:17500-20000 GCA_021397835.1 Moringa oleifera
AATGAGATTCTCACCGTCCCTGTCTACTATCCAGCGAAACCACAGCCAAGGGAACGGACCCTGGGCACGAATGGATTATGATTGAATGCCTCTAAGTCAGAATCCAGGCTAGAAGCGATGCATGCGCACATCACCTGATTGCAGACCTGTAGTAGGGGCCTCCAGGCCCCCAAAGGCACGTGTCATTGGCCAAGCTCGCGTGGCGGAGGAGCCTCACGGGCTGCCTTGAAGTGTGATTCCCACCGAGTGACGGGTAGAATCATTTACAGATGACTTAAATACGTGACGGGGATTGTATGTGGCAGAGTGGCCTTGCTGCCACGATCCACTGAGATTCAGCCCTTTGTCGCTTCGATTCGCCCCCCCCCTTCTAAACCCCCATAACAATCGCGAGCCAGCTTCCTCGTCCCTGCCCCTTGACTGACTGCCCAGCGTGCGTGCCAGGGGTGCCGCGTCGCATGGACCGTGGGCATGGGTGGCATGCCCAGGCAGCCCTCAGCTGGCACGGCATGGGCTACTCGCCCAGCGTGCGGCAGCGGTGCGCGCGCTAGCCAGGCCGCGGGCGCCCATCGCGAGCCAGCCCTCTCGTCCCTGCCCCTCAACTGACTGCCAAGCGTGCAAGCCAGGGGTTCCGCGTCGCATGGACCCTGGGCATGGGTGGCATGCCCAGGCAGCCCCAGCAGGCACAGCATGGGCTGCTCACCCAGTGTGCGGCAGCGGTGGGCGCGCCAGCCAGGCCACGGGAGCCCATCGCGTGCCAGCCCCATCGTCCTTGCCCATCGTGTGAGCCAGGGGTGCCGCATCGCACGGACCCTGGGTGTGGGTGGCATGCCCAGGCATCCCCCAGCAGGCACAGCATGGGCTACTCGCACAGCGTGCAGCAGCGGTGGGTGCGCCAGCCAGGCCGCGGCTGCCCAACGCGAGCCAGCCCCTTCATCCCTGCCCCTCGACTGACAGCCCAGCGTGCGAGCCAGGGGTGCCGCGTCGCACTGACCCTTGGCACAGGTGGTATGCCCAGGAAGCCCCCAGCAGGTACGGCATGGGATGCTCGCCCAATGTGCGGCAGCGGTTGGCGCGCCAGCCAGGCTGCGGGCGCGCATCGCGAGCGAGCCCCCTCGTCCCTGCCCCTCGACTGACTGCCCAGCGTACGAGCCAGGTGTGCCGCGTCTCACGGACCCTGGGAACGGGAGGCATGCCCCGGCATCCCCCAGCAGGCACGGCATGGGCGAAGTGCCCAGCATGCGGTAGAGGTGGGCGCGCCAGCCAGGCCGAGGGCGCCAATAGTGAGGCAGGCCCCTCGTCCCTGCCCCTCGACTGACTACCCATCGTGCAAGCCAGGGGTGCCACGTCGCACGGACCCTGGGCATGGGTGGCATGCCCAGCAAACCCTTAGCAGGCACGGCATGGGCTGCTCACCCAGCGTGCGGCAGCGGTGGGTGCGCCAGCCAGGCCATGGGCGACCATCGTGAGCCAGCCACCTCGTCCCTGCCCCTCAACTGACTGCCCAGCATGGAAGCCAGGGGTGCCACGTCGCACGGACCCTGGGCTCGGTTGGCATGCCCAGCCAGCCCCCAGCACGCACGGCATGGGCTGCACACCCAGCGTGCGGCAGCGGTGGGCGCGCCAACAAGGCCGCGGGCGCCCACCGCAAGCCAGCCCCCACGTCCCTGCCCCTCGACTGACTGCCCAACGTGCGAGCCAGGGGTGCCGCGTCGCATAGACCCTGGGTATGGGAGGCATGCCCCGGCATCCCCCAGCAGGCACTGCTTGGGCCAAGTGCCCAGCGTGCGGTAGAGGTGGGTGTGCCAGCCAGGCCGAGGGCGCCAATAGCGAGGCAGCCCCCTCGTCCCTGCCCCTCGACTGACTGTCGAACGTGCGAGCCAGGGGTGCCATGTCGCACGGACCCTGGGCATGGGAGGCATGCCCAGGCAGCCCCCAGCAGGCACGGCATGGGCTGCTCGCCTAGAGTGAGGCAGCGGTGGGTGCGCCAAAGAGGCCGTGAGTGCCAGTAGCGAGCCAGCCCCCTCGTCCCTGCCCCTCGACTGACTGCCCATCGTGTGAGCCAGGTGTGCTGTGTCGCACCGACCTTGGGAATTGGTGGCATGCGCAGGCAGCCCCCAGCAGGCACGGCATGCGCTGCTCTCCCAGCTTGTGGCAGCGGTGGGCGCGCCAGCCAGGCCGCGGGTGACCATCGTGAGCCAGCCCCGTCATCCCTGTCCCTGGACTAAGGGCCCAGCGAGCACGCCTGGGGAGCCTTGTCGCACGGATCCTGGGCACAGTTTGCATATCCCGGCATCCCCCAATAGGCATGGCATGGGCCAAGTGCCCAGCGTGTGGTAGAGCTGGGCGCGCCAGCAAGGCCGAGGGCGCCAATAGCGAGGCAGCCCCCTCCTCCCTGCCCCTCGACTGACTGCCCAGGGTGCAAGCCAGGGGTGCCGCATCGCACAGACTCTGGGCACGGGTGGCATGCCCAGCCAGCCCCCAGCAGGGACGGCATGGG
>JAJFZO010000791.1:30000-55000 GCA_021397835.1 Moringa oleifera
CCCAGCGAGCGACCCAGGGGAGCCACGTCGCACAGACCCTGGGCACAGAAGGCATGCCCAGGCAGCCCCCAGCAGGCACAGCATGGGCCATGTTCCCAGCATGCGGCAGAGGAGGGTGCGCCAGCCAGGCCATAGGCGCCCATCGCAAGCCAGCCCCCTCGGCCCTGTCCCTCGACTAAGTGCCCAGTGAGCGAGCCAGGGGAGCCGCGTCGCACAGACCCTGGGTGTGGCAGGCATGCCCCAGCAGCCCCCAGCAGGCTCGGCATGGGCCAAGTGCCGAGTGTGCGGCAGCGGTGGGTGTGCCAGCAAGGCCACAGGCGCCCATCGCAAGCCAGCCCCCTCATCCCTGTCCCTCGACTAACTGCCCAGCGAGCGAGCCAGCGGAGCCATGTCGCACGGACCCTGGGCACGGGAGGCAAGCCCAGGAGCCCTCCAGCAGGCACGGCATGGGCCAAGTGCCCAGCGTGCGGCAGCGGTGGGCGTGCCAGGGAGGCCAGAGGCGCCCATCGCGAGCCAGCCCCCTCGTCCCTGTCCCTCGACTAAGTGCCCAGTGAGCGAGCTAGGGGAGCCGCGTCGCATGGACCCTGGGCAAAGGGGGCATGACCAGGCAGCCCCCAGAAGGCATGGCATGGGCCAAGTGCCCAGCGTGCGGCAGAGGAGGGCGTGCCAGCCAGGCCACAGGCGCCCATCGCGAGCCAGCCCCCTCGTCCCTGTCCCTCGACTAAGTGCCCAGCGAAGGAGCCAGAGGAGCCGCATCACACCGACAGTTGGCACGGGAGGCATGCCCAGGCAGCCCCAAGCAGGCATGGCATGGGGCAAGTGCCGAGCATGCGGCAGAGGAGGGCGCGCCAGCCTGGCCACAGGCGCCCATCGCGTGCCAGTCCCCTCTTCCCGGACCCTCGACTAAGTGCCCAGCGGGCGAGCCAGGGGAGCCGCGATGAATGGACCATGGGAATGAGAGGCATGCCCAGGAAACCCCCAGCAGGCATGGCATGGGCCAAGTGCCCAGCGTGTGGCAGAGGAGGGCGCGCCAGCCAGGCCACAGGCATCCATTGCGAGCCAGCCCCATCGTCCCTGTCCCTCGACTTAGTGCACAGCGATCGAGCCCGTGGAGCTGCATCGCACAGACACTGGGCACAGGAGGCATGCCCAGGCAGCACCAAGCAGGTACGGCATGGGCCAAGTGCCGAGCATGCGGCAGAGGAGGGCACGCCAGCCAGGCCACAGGCGCCCATCGCAAGCCAGGCCCCTCGTCCCTGTCCCTCGACTAAGTGCCCAGCGAAGGAGCCAGAGGAGCCGCATCACACCGACAGTTGGCACGGGAGGCATGCCCAGGCAGCCCCAAGCAGGCATGGCATGGGGCAAGTGCCGAGCATGCGGCAGAGGAGGGCGCGCCAGCCTGGCCACAGGCGCCCATCGCGTGCCAGTCCCCTCTTCCCGGACCCTCGACTAAGTGCCCAGCGGGCGAGCCAGGGGAGCCGCGATGAATGGACCATGGGAATGAGAGGCATGCCCAGGAAACCCCCAGCAGGCATGGCATGGGCCAAGTGCCCAGCGTGTGACAGAGGAGGGCGCGCCAGCCAGGCCACAGGCATCCATTGCGAGCCAGCCCCATCGTCCCTGTCCCTCAACTTAGTGCACAGCGATCGAGCCCGTGGAGCCGCATCGCACAGACACTGGGCACAGGAGGCATGCCCAGGCAGCACCAAGCAGGTACGGCATGGGCCAACTGCCGAGCATGCGGCAGAGGAGGGCACGCCAGCCAGGCCACAGGCGCCCATCGCAAGCCAGGCCCCTCGTCCCTGTCCCTCGACTAAGTGCCCAGCGAGCGAGCCAGGGGAGCCGCGTCGCATTGACCCTGGGCATGGGAGGCATGCCCAGTCAGCCTCCAGCAGGCACGGCATGGGCCAAGTGCCCAGCGTGCGGCAGAGGAAGGCGCGCAAGCCAGGCCACAGGCACCCATCGCGAGCCAGCCTCCTCGTCCCTGTCCCTTGACTAAGTGCCCAGCGAGTGAGCCAGGGGAGCCGCGTCGCACGGACCCTGGGTGTGGCAGGCATGCTGAAGCAGCCCCCAGCAGGCTCGGCATGGGCCAAGTGCCGAGTGTGCAGCACCGGTGGGCGCGCCAGCCAGGCCACAGGCGCCCATCTCGAGCCAGCCCGCTCGTCCCTGTCCCTCGACTAAGTGCCCAGCGAGCGAGCCAGGGGAGCCGTGTCACATGGACCTTGGGCATGGGAGGCATGCCCATGCAGCCTCCAGCAAAGCACGGCATGGGCCAAGTGCCTTGCATGCAGCAGCGGTGGGCGCGCCAGCCAGGCCACAGGCGCCCATCACGAGCCAGCCCCCTCGTCCCTGTCCCACGAATAAGTGAACAGCGAGCGAGCCAGGGGAGCCGGGTCGCACGGACCCTGGGTGTGGCAGGCATGCCCCAGCAGCCCCCAGCAGGTTTGGCATGGGCCAACTGCCGAGTGTGCGGCAGCGGTGGGCGTGCCAGCCAGGCCACAGGCGTCCATCGCAAGCCACCCCCTCGTCCCTGTCCCTCGACTAAGTTCCCAGTGAGCGAGCCAGCGGAGCTGTGTCGCACGGACCCTGGGCACGGGAGGCATGCCCAGGCAGCCTTGAGCAGGCACGGCATGGGCCAAGTGCCTTGCGTGCGGCAGCAGTGGGCGCGCCAGCCAGGCCACAGGCGCCCATCACGAGCCAGGCCCCTCGTCCCTGTCCCTCGAATAAGTGAACAGCAAGCGAGCCAGGGGAGCCGCGTCGCATGGACCCTGGGCATGGGAGGCATGCCCCAGCAGCCCCCAGCACGTACGGCATGGGCGAAGTGCCCAGCGTGTGGCAGCGGTGGGCGCACCAGCCACGCCACAGGTGCCCATCACGAGAAAGCCCCCTCGTCTCTGTCCCTCGACTAAGTGCCCAGCTAGTGAGCCAGGGGAGCCACGTCGCATGGACCCTGGGCAAGGGAGGCATGCGCAGGCAACCCCTAGCAGGCACCGCATGGGCCAATTGCCCAGCGTGCCGCAAAAGAGGGCGCGCCAGCCATGCCACAGGCGCCCATCGCGAGCCAGCCCCCTCGTCACTGTCCCTCGACTAAGTGCCCAGCGAGTGAGCAAGGGGAGCCGTGTCGCATGGACCCTGGGTGTGGCAGGCATGCCGCAGCAGCCCCCATCAGGCTCGGCATGGGCCAAGTGCCGAGTGTGCAGCAGCGGTGGGCGCGCCAGCCATGCCACAGGCACCCATCGCGAGCCAGCCCCCTCGTCCCTGTCCCTCGACCAAGTGCCCAGCGATTGAGCCAGGGGAGCCATGTCGCATGGACCCAGGGCACGGGAGGCATACCCAGGCAGCCCCCAGCAGGTACGGCATGGGCCAAGTGCCCATCGCGAGCCAGCCCCGTCGTCCCTGTACCTCGACCAAGTGCCCAGCGAGCGAGCCACGGGAGCCATGTCACACGGACCTGGGGCACGGGAGGCATGCCCAGGCAGCCCCCAGCAGGCACGGCATGGGCCAAGTGCCCAGCGTGCGGCAGCGGTGGGCGCGCCAGCGAGGCCACAAGCGCCCATCGAGAGCCAGCCCCCTCGTCCCTCTCCCTGGTCTATGTGCCCAGCAAGCGAGCCAGGGGAGCCGCGTCGCATGGACACTGTTCATGGGAGGCATGGCCCAGCAGCCCCCAGCAGGTACGGCATGGGCCAAGTGCCTAGTGTGCGGCAGCGGTGGGCGCACCAGCCACACCACAGGTGCCCATCACGAGAAAGCCCCCTCGTCTCTGTCCCTCGACTAAGTGCCCAGCGAGTGAGCCAGGGGAGCCGCGTCGCATGGACCCTGGGTAAGGGAGGCATGCCCAGGACACCCCTAGGAGGCACTGCATGGGCCAATTGCCCAGTGTGCCGCAGAGGAGGGCGCGCCAGCCATGCCACAGGCGCCCATCGCGAGCCAGCCCCCTCGTCACTGTCCCTCGACTAAGTGCCCAGCGAGAGAGCCAGGGGAGCTGCGTTGCATGGACTCTGGGCATGGGAGGCATGCCCAGGCTGCCCCCAGCAGGCACAGCATGGGCCAAGTGCCCAGCGTGCGGCAGAGGAGAGTGGGCCAGCCAGGCCACAGGTGCCCATCGCGAGCCAGACCCCTTGTCCCTGTCCCTCGACTAAGTGCCCAGCGAACGAGCCAGGGGAGCCGCGTCGCACAGACCCTGGGCACTGGAGGCATGCCCAGGCAGCTCCCAGCAGGCACGGGATTGGTCAAGTGCCCAGTGTGCGGCAGCGGTGGGCGCGCCAGCGAGGCCACGGGCGCCCATCACGAGCCAGCCCCCTCGTCCGTGTCCCTCGACTTAGTTCCCCGTGAGTGAGCCAGGGGAGCCGCGTCGCATGGACTCTGGGCACAGGAGGCATGCCCAGGCAGCCCCCAGCAGGCTCGGCATAGGCCATGTTCCCAGCGTGTGGCAGAGGAGGGCGCGCCAGCGAGGCCACGGGCGCCCATCACGAGCCAGCCCCCCGTCCCTGTCCCTCGACTAAGTGCCCAGCGAACGAGCAAGGGGAGCCGCATCGCACAGACCCTGGGCACTGGAGGCATGCCCAGGCAGATCCCAGCAGGCACGGCATTGGCCAAGTGCCCAGTGTGCGGCAGCGGTGGGCGCACCAGCGAGGCCACGGGCACCCATTACGAGCCAGTCCTCTCGTCCCTGTCCCTCGACTTAGTGCCCCGTGAGCGAGCCAGGGGAGCCGCGTTGCATGGACTCTGGGCATGGAAGGCATTCCCAGGCTGCCCCCAACAGGCACAGCATGGGCCAAGTGCCCAGCATGCAGCAGAGGAGGGCGCACCAGAAAGGCCACAGGCGCCCATCACGACCCAGCCCCCTCGTCCCTGTCCCTCGACTAAGTGCCCAGTGAGCGAGCCAGGGGAGCCGTGTCGCATGGACCCTGGGCATGGGAGGCATGCCCAGGCAGCCTCCAGCAGGCATGGCTTGGGCCAATTTCCCAGCGTGCGGCAGCGGTGGGCGCGCCAGCGAGGCCACGGGTGCACATTATGAGCTAGCCCCCTCGTCCCTGTCCCTCGACTTAGTGCCCCATGAGTGAGCCAGGGGGGCCGCGTCGCATGGACTCAGGACAAGAGAGGCATTCCCAGGAAGCCCCCAGCAGGCACGGCTTAGGCCAAGTGCCCGGCGTGCGGCAGAGGAGGGTGCGCCAGCAAGGCCACAGGCGCCCATCGCGAGCCAGCCCCCTCGTCCCTGTCCCTCGACTAACTGCCCAGCGAGCGAGCCAGGGGAGCCGTGTTGCATGGACACTGGGCACGGGAGGCATGCCCAAGCTGCCCCCTGTGGGCACAGCATGGGCCAAGTGCCCAGCGTGTGGCAGAGGAGGGCGCGCCAGCAAGGCCACAGGCGCCCATCTCGACCCAGCCCCATCGTCCCTGTCCCTCGACTAAGTGCCCAGCGAGCGAGCCAGGGGAGCCGTGTCGCATGGACCCTGGGCACGGGAGGCATGCCCAGGCAGCCTCCAGCAGGCATGGCTTGGGCCAATTTCCCAGCATGCGGCAGCGGTGGGTGCGCCAGCGAGGCCATGGGTGCACATTATGAGCTAGCCCCCTCGTCCCTGGCCCTCGACTTAGTGCCCCATGAGCGAGCCCGGGGGGCCGCGTCGCATGGACTCAGGACAAGAGAGGCATGCCCAGGAAGCCCCCAGCAGGCACGGCTTGGGCCAAGTGCCCGGCGTGCGGCAGAGGAGGGTGCGCCAGCAAGGCCACAGGCGCCCATCGCGAGCCAGCCCCCTCGTCCCTGTCCCTCGACTAACTGCCCAACGAGCGAGCCAGGGGAGCCGTGTTGCATGGACACTGGGCACAGGAGGCATGCTCAGGCTGCCCCCAGCGGGCACAGCATGGGCCAAGTGCCCAGCGTGTGGCAGAGGAGGGCGCGCCAGCAAGGCCACAGGCACCCATCTCGACCCAGCCCCGTCGTCCCTGTCCCTCGACTAAGTGCCCAGCGAGCGAGCCAGGGCAGCAGTGTCTCACGGACCCTTAACACGGGAGGCATACCCAGGGAGCCTCCAGCAGGCACGGCATGGGCCAAGTGCCTTGCGTGCGGCAGCGGTGGGCGCGCCAGCCAGGCCACAGGCGCCCATCACGAGCCAGCCCCCTCGTCCCTGTCCCTCGAATAAGTGAACAGCGAGCGAGCCAGGGGAGCCGCATCGCACGGACCCTGGGAACGGCAGGCAAGCCCCAGCAGCCCCCAGCAGGCACGACATGGGCCAAGTGCCCAGCGTGCGGCAGCGGTGGGCATGCCAGGGAGGCCACAGGCGCCCATCGCGAGCAAGCCCCCTCGTCCCTGTCCCTCGACTAAGTGCTCAGCGGGTGAGCCAGGGGAGCCGCGATGAATGGACCATGGGCACAGGAGGCATACCCAGGAAGCCCCCAGCAGGCACGGCATGGGCCAAGTGCCCAGCGTGCGGCTTAGGAGGGCGTGCCAGCCAGGCCACAGACGGCCATCGCGAGCCAGCCCCCTCGTGCCTGTCCCTCGACTAAGTTCCCAGCGAGTGAGCCAGGGGAGCCACGTCGCATGGACCCTTGGCACAGGGGGCATGCCCAGGCAGCCACAGCATGCATGGCATGAGCCAAGTGCCCAGCGTGTGGCAGAGGAGGGCGCGCCAGCCAGGCCACAGGCGCCCATAGCGAGCCAGCCCCCTCGTCCCTGTCCCTCGACTAAGTGCCCAGCAAGCGAGCCAGGGGAGCCACGTTGAATGGATTCTGGGCACGGGAGGCATGCCCAGGCAGCCCCCAGCAGGCACGGCATGGGTCAAGTGCCCAGCGTGCGGCAGCGGTGGGTGCGCCAGCCAGGCCACAGGCGCCCATCGTGAGCCAGACCCCTCGTCGCTGTCCCTCAACTTAGTGCCCAGCGAGCGAGCCAGGGGAGCCGCGTCGCATGGACTATGGGAACAAGAAGCTTGCTCAGGCAGCCCCCAGCAGGCACGGCATGGGCCAATTGCCCAGCGTGCGGTAGAGGTGGGCGCGCAGGCCAGACGAGGGCGCCATTTGTGAGCCAGCCACCTCGTCCCTGTCCCTCGACTAAGTGCCCAACGAGCGAGCCAGGGGAGCCGTGTCGCACAGACACTGGGCACAGGAGGCATGCCCAGGCAGCCCCCAGCAGGCACGGCATGGGCCAAGTGCCCAACGTGCGGTAGTGGTGGCAGCGCCAGCCAGGCGACGGGTGCCCTTCGTGACCCAGCCCCTTCGTCCTTCTCCCTCGACTAAGTTCCCAGCGAGTGAGCCAGGGGAGCCATGTCGCATGGACCCTGGGCTGGGGTGGCATGCCCAGGCAGCCACCAGCAGGCATGGCATGGGCTGCTCGCCCAGCGTGCGGCAGCGGTGGGCGCGCCGGCCAGGCTGCGGGCACCCATCGCGAGCCATCCCCCTCGTCCCTGCCCCTCGACTGACTGCCCAGCGTGCAAGCCAGGGGTGTTGCATCGCACAGACCCTGGGAATGGGTGGCACTCCCAGGCAGCCCCCAGCAGGCACGGCATGGGCTGCTCACCCAGCATGAGGCAGTGGTGGGTGCGCCAGCCAGGCAGCTGGCGCCCATCGTAAGCCAGCCCCCACGTCCCGGTCCCTCGACGTAGTGCCCAGCGAGCGTGCCAGGGGGGCTTTTTCGCATGGACCCTGTGCACAGGTTGCACGCCCAGGCAGCCTCCAGCAGGCATGGCATGGGCTGCTCGCCCAGCGTGCGGCAGCGGTGGGCGCTCCAGACAGGCCGTGGGCACCCATCGCGAGCCAGCCCCCTCGTCCCTGTCCCTCGACTGACTGCCCAGCGTGCGAGCCAGGGGAATGGGTGGCACTCCCAGGCAGCCCCCAGCAGGCACGGTATGGGCTGCTCGCCCAGCATGCAGCAGCGGTAACGAGCCCCCTTGTCCCTGCCCGTCAGCTGACTGCCCAGCGTGCGAGCCAGGGGTGCCGTGTCGCATGGACCCTGGGCACGGGTGGCAAGCCCCGGCAGCCCCCAGCAGGCACGGCATGGGCTGCTCCCCCAGCGTGCGGCAGTGGTGCGCGCGCCAGCCAGGCCGCGGGTGCTCATCGCGAACCAGCCCCCACGTCCCTGCCCCTCGACCAAGTGCCCAGCGAGCGAGCCAGGGGAGCCGCATCGCATGGACCCTGGGAACAGGAGGCATGCCCAGGCAGCACCCAGCAGGCACGGCATGGGCCAAGTTCCCAGCGTGCGGCAGAGGAGGGCGCCCATCGCGAGCCAGCCCCCTCGTCCCTGTCCCTCGACTGATTGCCCAGCCAGCGAGCCAGGGGTGCCGTGTTGCATGGACCCTGGGCATGGGTGGCACGCCCAGGCAGCCCCCAGCACGCACGGCATTGGCTGCTCGCTCAGTGTGCAGCAGCGGTGGGCGCGCCAGCCAGGCCGCGGGCGCTCATCGCGAGCAATCCCCCTTGTCCCTGCTGCTCGACTGACTGCCCAGCATGCGAGCCAGGGGTGCTTCGTCGCACAGACCCTGTTCACAGGTGGCACGCCCAGGCAGCCCCCAGCAGGCACGGCATGGGCTGCTCCCCCAGAGTGTTGCAGCGGTGGGTGCGCCAACCAGGCTGCGGACGCCCATCGCGAGCCAGCCCCCTCGTCACTGCCCCTCGACTGACTGCCCAGCTTGCGAGCTAGGATAGCCGCATCACACGGACCCTGGGCACGGGTGGCATGCCAAGGAAGCCCCCAGCAGGCACGGCATGGGCTGCTTGCCCAGCGTGCGGCAGCGGTGGCGGCGCCAGCCAGGCTGTGGGCGCCCATCGCGAGCCAGCCCCCACGTCCCTGTCCCTCGACTAAGTACCCAGCGAGTGAGCCAGGGGGGCCACGTCGCACGGACCCTAGGTACGGGTGGCATGCCCAGGCAGCCCCCAGCAGGCATGGCATGGGCTGCTCGCCCAGCCTGCGGCAGCGGTGCGGGCGCCAGCCAGGCCGCGGGCGCCCATCGCGAGCAAGCCCCCACGTGCCTGTCCCTCGACAAAGTGCCCAGCGAGTGAGCCAGGGGGACCGTGTCTTATGGACCCTGGGCATGGGTAGCACGCCCAGGCAGCCCCCAGCAGGCACGGCATGGGCTGCTCACCCAGCGTGCGGCAGCGGTGGGCGTGCCAGCCAGGCCGCGGGCGCCCATCTCGAGCCAACCCCCACGTCCCTGTCCCTCGACTAAGTGCCCAGCGAGTGAGCCAGGGGGGCCACGTCGCACGGACCCTGGGCACGGGTGGCGCTCCCAGGCAGCCCCCAGCAGGCACGGCATGGGCTGCTCGCCCAGCATGCGGCAGCGGTGGGCGCGCCAGCCAGGCCGTGGGTGCCCATCGCGAACCAGCCCCCTCGTCCCTGCCCCTCGACTGACTTCCTTGCGTGTGAGCCCGGGGTGCCACGTTGCATGGACCCTGGGGATGGGTGGCACGCCCAGGCAGCCCCCAGCAGGCACGGTATGGGTTGCTCGCCCAGCGTGCGGCAGCGGTGGGTGCGCCAGCCAGGCCGCCGGCACCCATCGCGAGCCAGCCCCCATGTCCCTGTCCCTCGACTGACTTTCCAGCGTGTGAGCCAGGGGTACCGGATCGCACGGACCCTGGGCACGGGTGGCACACCCAAGCAGCCCCCAGCAGGCACGGCATGGGCTTCTCACCCAGCGTGCAGCAGCGGTGGGTGCGCCAGCCAGGCCGCTGGCGCCCATCGCGAGCCAGCCCTCTCATCCCGGGCCGTCGACTGACTGCCCAGCGTGTGAGCCAGGGGTGCCACATCGCACGGACCCTGGGCATGGGTTGCATGCCCAAGCTGACCCCAGCAGGCACGGTATGGGCTGCTCACCCTGCGTGCGGCCGCGGTGGGCGCCCATCGCGAGCCAGCCCCCTCGTCCCTGCCCCTCGACTGACTGCCCAGGGTGTGAGCCAGGGGTGCCGCATCGCACGGACCTGGGGCAC
Organism: Moringa oleifera; assembly: GCA_021397835.1. Lineage (NCBI taxonomy): Eukaryota > Viridiplantae > Streptophyta > Magnoliopsida > Brassicales > Moringaceae > Moringa > Moringa oleifera. Next base: position 39,913 of record JAJFZO010000791.1, read on the forward strand.
GGGTGGTAAACCCAAGCAGCCCCCAGCAGGCACGGCATGGGATGCTCACCCAGCGTGCAGCAACGCTGGGCGCGCCAGCCAGGTCGCTGGCGCCCATCACGAGCCAGCCCCCTCATCCCTGCCCGTCGACTGACTGCCCAGCATGCGAACAAGGGGTTCCACGTCGCATGGAAACTGGGAAAGGGTGGCATGCTCGGCAGCCTCCAGCAGGTATTGCATGGGTTGCTCGCGCAGCGTGCGGCAGCGGTGGGCGCGCTAGCCAGGCTGCAGGCGGACATCGCGAGCCAGCCCCCTCGTCCCTGCCCCTCGACTGACTTCCTTGCGTGTGAGCCAGGGGTGCCACATCGCATGGACCCTGGGGACAGGTGGCACACCCAGGCATCCCCCAGCTGGCACGGCATGGGTTGCTCACCCAGCGTGCGGCAGCGGTGGGCGGGCCAGCCAGGGCGCTGGCGCCCATCTCGAGCCAGCCCTCATGTCCCTGTCCCTCGACTAAGTGCCCAGCGAGTGAGCCAGGGGGGCCAGGTCGCACGGACCCTGGGGACGGGTGGCACTCCCAGGCAGCCCCCAGTAGGCACGGCATGGGCTGCTCGCCCAGTGTGCGGCAGCGGTGGACGAGCCAGCCAGGCCGCCGGCACCCATCGCGAGCCAGCCCCCATGTCCCTGTCCCTCCACTGACTGCCCAGTGTGTGAGCCAGGGAAGCCGCATCGCACGGACCCTGGGCACAGGTGGCACGCCCAGGCAGCCCCCAGCAGGCACGGCATGGGCTGCTGGCGCAGCGTGTGGCAGCGTTGGGCGCGAGCCAGCTACCTCGTCCCTGCCCCTCGACTGACTGCCCAGCGCGTGAGCCAGGGGTGCCGCGTCGAATGGACCCTGGGCATGGGTGGCATGCCCAGGCAGACCCCAGCAGGCACGGCATGGGCTGCTCACCCAGTGTGATGCAGCGGTGGGCGCGCTACCCAGGCCGCGTGCGCCCATCGCGAGCCAGCCCCCACGTCCCTGTCCCTCGACAGAGTGCCCAGCGAGCGAGCCAGTGGGGCTGCGTTGCCCAGAAGATTGGCAAGGGTGGTACGCCCAGGCAGCCCCCAGCAGGCACGGCATGGGCTGCTCACCCAGTGTGCCGCAGCGGTGGGCGCGGCAGCCAGGCCGCGGTCGCCCTTCGCGAGCCAACCCCCTAGTCCCTGCCCCTCGACAGACTGCCCAGCGTGCAAGCCAGGGGTTCCGCGTTGCACGGATCCTAGGCATGGGTGGCACGTCCAGGCAGCTTCCAGCACGCACGGCATGGGCTTCTCGCCCAACATGTGGCAGCGGTGGGCGCGCCAGCCAGTCCGCACGCACCCATCCCGAGCCAGCCCCCTCGTCCTTGTCCCTCGACTTATTGCCCAGAGTGTGAGCCAGGGGTGCCTCGTTGGACAGACCCTGGGCATGGGCTGCTCGCCCAGGTAGCCCCCATCAGGCACGGCATGGGCTGCTCTTCCAGCGTGCGGCAGCGGTGGGTGCGCCAGACAGGCCGCGGGCGCCAATCGCTAGCCAGCCCCCTTGTCCCTGCCCCTCGACTGACTGCCCAGCATGCGAGCCAGGGGTTCCGTGTCGTACAGACCATGGGCACGGGTGGCATGCCCAGGAAGCCCCCAGCAGGCACGGCATGGGCTGTTCGCCTAGTGTGCCGCAGCGGTGGGCGCGGCAGCCAGGCCGCAGGCGCCCTTCACGAGCCAGCCTCCTAGTCCCTTCCCCTCGACAGACTGCCCAGCGTGCGAGCCAGGGGTGCCGCGTCGCACGGACCCTGGGCATGGGTGCCACGCTCAGGCAGCTTCCAGCAGGCACGGCATGGGCTTCTCTCCCAGCATGCGGCAGCGGTGGGCGCGCAAGCCAGGCCGCAGGCGCCCATCGCTAGCCAGTCCCCTCGTCCTTGCCCATCGACTGACTGCCCAATGTGCGAGCCAGGGGTGCCGTGTCGGACGGACCCTGGGCATGGGCAGCTAGCCCCGGTAGCCCCCAGCAGGCACGGCTTGGGCTGCTTGCCCATCGTGCGGCAGCAGTGGGCACGCCATCCAGGCCGCGGGCGCCCATCGCGAGCCAGCCCCCTCGTCCTTGCCCCTCGACTGACTGCCCAGCATGCGAGCCAAGGGTGCCGTGTCGCATGGACCCTTGGCACGGGTGGCACGCCCAGGAAGCCCACAGCAGGCACGACATGGGCTGATCACCCAGCGTGGGCCAGCGGGGGGTGTGCCAGCCAGGCCGCGGGCGCCCATCGCGAGCCAGCCCCCTCATCCCTGCCCCTCGACTGGCTACCCAGCGTGCGAGCCAGGGGTGCAGCGTTGGACAGACCCTTGGCACGGGTGGCACGCCCAGGCAGCCCCCAGCAGGCAGGACATGGGCTGCTCACCAAGCGTGTGGCAGCAGTGGGTGCGCCAGCCAGGCCGCGGGCGCCCATCGCGAGCCAGCCCTCACATCCCTGTCCCTCGATGTAGTGCCCAGCGAGCGAGCTAGAGGGGCCGTGTTGCCTGGACCATCGGCATGGATGGGTCTCCCAGGCAGCCCCCAGCAGGAACGGCATGGGCTACTCGCCCAGTGTGCCACAGCAGTGGGCGCTCCAGCCAGTCTGTGTGCGCTCATCGCGAGCCAACCCCCTCGTCCCTGCCCCTCGACTGACTGCCCAGCGTGCGAGCCAAGGGTGTGGTGTCGCACGGACCCTGGGCACGGGAGGGACGCCCAGGCAGCCCCCAGCAGGCACAGCATGGGCTGCTCACCCAGCATGCGGCAGAGGTGGGCACACCAGCCAGGCTTCAGGCGCCCATCGGGAGCCAGCCCCCACTTCCCTGTCCCTCGACGTAGTGCCAACCGAGCGAGCCAGGGGGGCCGCATCGCACAGACCCTGGGCACGGGTGGCATGCCCAGGCAGCCCTCAGCAGGCACGGCATGGGCTGCTCCTCCAGCAAGCGGCAGCGGTGGGCGCGCCAGACAGGCCGCGGGCGCCCATCGCGAGCCAGTCCCCTCGTCCCTGCCCCTCGACTGACTGCCCCGTGTGCGAGCCAGGGGTGCCGTGTCTCATGGACCCTGGGAACGGGTGGCACGCCCAGGCAGCCCCCAGCTGGCACGGCATGGGCTGCTCGCCCACTGACCGGCATTGGTGGGCGTGCCAGCCAGGCCGCGAGCGCCCATCGCGAGCCAGCCCCCACGTCCCTGTCCCTCGACTGACTGCCCAGCGTGCGAGCCAGGGGCCGCGTTGTCCAGACCATGGGCACGGGTGGCATGCCCAGGCAGCCCCCAGCCGGCACAGCATGGGCTGCTCACCCAGCGTGCGGCAGCGGTGGGCACTGCCAGCCAGGCCGCGGGCGCCCATCGCGAGCCAGTTCCCACGTCCCTGTCCCTCGACTAAGTGCTCAGCGAGCAAGCAAGGAGGCCCGAGTCGCCTGGACCCTGGGCACGTGTGGCACACCCAGGTAGCCCTCAGTAGGCACGGCATGGGCTGCTTGCCCAGGGTGCGGCAGAGGTGGACGCGCCAGCCAGGCCGCGGGCGCCCATCGCGAGCCAGCCGCCACGTCGCTGTCCCACAACTAAGTGCCCAGCGAGCGAGCCATGCGGGCGGCGTCGCAAGGACCCTCATCATGAGTGGCATGCAAAAGAAGCCCCCAGCAGGCACGGCATGGGCTGCTCGCCCAGTGTGCGGCAGCGGTGAGCGCGCCAGCCAGGCCACGAGCGCCCATCTCGAGCCGGCCCCCACATCCCTGTCCCTCAACTAAGTGCCCAGCGAGCGAGCCAGGTGGACCGCGTCGCATGGACCGTTGTCATGGGTGGCAAACCAAGGCAGCTCCCAGCAGGCACGGCATGGGCTGCTCGCCCATCGTGCGGCAGCAGTGAGCGCGCCAGCCAGGCGACGAGCGCCCATCGCGAGCCAGTCCCCACGTCCCTGTCCCTCGACTAAGTGCCCAGCGAGCAAGCCAGGGGGGCCGCGTAGCACGGACCCTGGGCACGGGCGGCATGCCCAGGCAGCCCCCAGCAGGCACGGCATGCGCTGCTCGCCGAGCGTGCGGCAGCGGTAGCCAGCCCCCTCGTCCCTGCCCCTCGACTGACTGCCCAGCGTGCGAGCCAGGGGTGCCACGTCGCACGGACCCTGGGCACGAGTCGCACACCCAGGCAGCCCCCAGCAGGCATTGCATGGGCTGCTTGCCAAGCGTGCGCCAGCGGTGGGCGCGCCAGCCAGGCCGCGGGCGCCCATCGCGAGCCAGCCCCCTCGTCCTTGCCCCTCGACTGACTGCCCAGCATGCGAGCCAAGGGTGCCGTGTCGCATGGACCCTTGGCATGGGTGCACACCCAGGAAGCCCACAGCAGGCACGACATGGGCTGATCACCCAGCGTGGGCCAGCGGTGGGTGTGCCAGCCAGGCCGCGGGCGCCCATCGCGAGCCAGCCCCCTCATCCCTGCCCCTCGACTGGCTACCCAGCATGCGAGCCAGGGGTGCAGCGTTGGACAGACCCTTGGCACGGGTGGCATGCCCAGGCAGCCCCCAGCAGGCAGGACATGGGCTGCTCACCAAGCGTGTGGCAGCGGTGGCCGCGCCAGCCAGGCCGTGGGCGCCCATCGTGAGCCAGCCCTCACATCCCTGTCCCTCGATGTAGTGCCCAGCGAGCGAGCTAGAGGGGCCGTGTTGCCCGGACCATCGGCACGAATGGGTCTCCCAGGCAGCCCCCAGCAGGAACGGCATGGGCTACTCGCCCAGTGTGCCACAGCATTGGGCGCTCCAGCCAGTCTGTGTGCGCTCATCGCGAGCCAGCCCCCTCGTCCCTGCCCCTCGACTGACTGCCCAGCGTGCGAGCCAAGGGTGCGGTGTTGCACGGACCCTCGGCACGGGAGGGACGCCCAGGCAGCCCCCAGCAGGCACAGCATGGGCTGCTCACCCAGCATGCGGCAGAGGTGGGCGCGCCAGCCAGGCTTCAGGCGCCCATCGGGAGCCAGCCCCCACTTCCCTGTCCCTCGACGTAGTGCCAACCGAGCGAGCCAGGGGGGCCGCATCGCACGGACCCTGGGCACGGGTGGCATGCCCAGGCAGCCCCCAGCAGGCACGGCATGGTCTGCTCCTCCAGCAAGCGGCAGCGGTGGGCGCGCCAGACAGGCCGCGGGCGCCCATCGCGAGCCAGCCCCCTCGTGCCTGCCCCTCGACTGACTGCCCCGTGTGCGAGCCAGGGGTGCCGTGTCTCACGGACCCTGGGAACGGGTGGCACGCCCAGGCAGCCCCCAGCTGGCACGGCATGGGCTGCTCACCCACTGACAGGCATTGGTGGGCGTGCCAGCCAGGCCATGAGCACCCATCGCGAGCCAGCCCCCACGTCCCTGTCCCTCGACTGACTGCCCAGCGTGCGAGCCAGGGGGACCGCGTCGTCCAGACCATGGGCACGGGTGGCATGCCCAGGCAGCCCCCAGCTGGCACAGCATGGGCTGCTCACCCAGCGTGCGGCAGCGGTGGGCACTGCCAGCCAGGCCGCGGGCGCCCATCGCGAGCCAGTTCCCACGTCCCTGTCCCTCGACTAAGTGCTCAGCGAGCGAGCAAGGAGGCCCGAGTCGCCTGGACCCTGGGCACGTGTGGCACACCCAGGTAGCCCTCAGTAGGCACGGCATGGGCTGCTCGCCCAGGGTGCGGCAGAGGTGGGCGTGCCAGCCAGGCCGCGGGCGCCCATCGCGAGCCAGCCGCCACGTCGCTGTCCCACAACTAAGTGCCCAGCGAGCGAGCCATGTGGGCGGCGTCGCAAGGACCCTCATCATGAGTGGCACGCAAAAGAAGCCCCCAGCAGGCACGGCATGGGCTGCTCGCCCAGTGTGCGGCAGCGGTGAGCGCGCCAGCCAGGGCACGAGCGCCCATCTCGAGCCGGCCCCCACGTCCCTGTCCCTCAACTAAGTGCCCAGCGAGCGAGCCAGGTGGACTGCATTGCATGGACCGTTGTCATGGGTGGCAAACCAAGGCAGCCCCCAGCAGGCACGGCATGGGCTGCTCACCCATCGTGCGGCAGCAGTGAGCGCGCCAGCCAGGCGACGGGCGCCCATTGCTAGCCAGCCCCGACGTCCCTGTCCCTCGACTAATTGCCCAGCGAGCAAGCCAGGGGGGCCGCGTAGCACGGACCCTGGGCACGGCCGGCATGCCCAGGCAGCCCCCAGCAGGCACGGCATGCGCTGCTCGCCCAGCATGCGGCAGCGGTAGCCAGCCCCCTCGTCCCTGCCCCTCGACTGACTGCCCAGCGTGCGAGCCAGGGGTGCCACGTCGCACGTACCCTGGGCACGAGTGGCACGCCTAGGCAGCCCCCAGTAGGCATTGCATGGGCTGCTTGCCAAGCGTGCGCCAGCGATGGGCGCGCCAGCCAGGCCGCGGGCGTGCCAACCAGGCCACGGGTGCCCATCGCGAGCCAGCCCCCACGTCCCTGTCCCTCGACTAAGTACCCAGCGAGCGAGCCAGGGGGGCCATGTCGCATGGACCCTGGGCACGAGTGGCATGCCCAGGCAGCCCCAGCAGGCACGGCATGGGCTGCTCGCCCAGCGTGCGGCAGCGGTGGGCGCGCCAGCCAGGCCGCGGGCGCCATCGCGAGCCAGCCCCCACGTCCCTGTCCCTCGACTTAGTACCCAGCGAGCGAGCCAGGGGTGCCACGTCGCACAGACCCTGGGCACAGGTGGCACATCCAGGCAGCCCCCAGCGGGCACGGCATGGGCTTCTCGCCCAGCGTACGGCAGCGGTGGGTGCGCCAGCCAGGCCGCGGGCGCCCACCGCGAGCCATCCCCCTCGTCCCGGCCGCTCAACTGACTGCCAAGCATGCGAGCCAGGGGTGCCGCGTCGCACGGACCCTGGGCATGGGTGGAACACCGAGGCAGCCCCCAGCAGGCACGGCATGGGCTGCTCGCCCAGCGTGCTGCAGCGTTGGGCGTGCCAGCCTGGCTGCGGGCGCCCATCGCGAGCCAGCCCCCACGTCCCTGTCCCTCGACTAAGTGGCCAGTGATAGAGCCAGGGGGGCCATGTCGCACAGTCCCTGTGCACGGGTGGCACACCCTGGCAGCCCCCAGCAGCCACGGCATGGTCTGCTCGCCCAGCGTGTGGCAGCGGTAGCCCGCCCCCTCGTCGCTGCCCCTCGACTGACTGCCCAGCGTGTGAGCCAGGGGTGCCGCGTAGCACGGACCCTGGGAACGGGTGGCACGCTCAGGCAGCTTCCAGCAGGCACGGCATGGGCTTCTCGCCCAGCATGCGGCACCGGTGGACGCGCCAGCCAGGCCGCAGGCGCCCATCGTGAGCCAGTCCCCTCGTCCTTGCCCCTCGACTGACTGCCCAGTGTGCGAGCCAGGGGTGCCGTGTCGGACGGACCCTGGCATGGGCTGCTAGCCCCAGTAGCCCCCAGCAGGCATGGCATGGGCTGCTCGCCCAGCGTGCGGCAGCAGTGGGCGCGCCAGCCAGGCCGCGGCCGCCATCGCGAGCCAGGCCCCATGTCCCTGTCCCTCGACTAAGTGCCCAGCGAGCGAGCCAGGGGCATCGCGTCGCACGGACCCTGGGTACAGGTGGTACGCCCAGGCAGCCCCCAACAGGCACGGCATGGGCTACTCGCCCAGTGTGCCGCAGCGGTGGGCGCTCCAGCCAGTCTGTGTGCGCTCATCACGAGCCAGCCCCCTCGTCCCTGCCCCTCGACTGACTGCCCAGCGTGCGAGCCAAGGGTGCGGTGTCGCACGGACCCTGGGCACGGGTGGGACGCCCAGGCAGCCCCCAGCAGGCATGGCATGGGCTGCTCACCCAGCATGCGGCAGAGGTGGGCGCGCCAGCCAGGCTTCGGGCGCGCATCTGGAGCCAGGCCCCACTTCACTGTCCCTCGAAGTAGTGCCCTGCGAGCGAGCCAGGGGGGCCACGTCGCATGGACCCTGGGCACCGGTGGCATGCCCAGGCAGCCCCAAGCAGGCACGGCATGGCCTGCTCTTCCAGCAAGCGGCAGCGGTGGGCGCGCCAGACAGGCCGCGGGCGCCCATCGCGAGCCAGCTCCCTTGTGCCTGCCCCTCGACTGACTGCCCAGTGTGCGAGCCAGGGGTGCCGCGTTGCACGGACCCTGGGAACGGATGGCAGGCCCAGGCAGCCCCCAGCTGGCCCGGCATGGGCTGCTCGCCCACTGAGCGGCGTTGGTGGGCGCGTCAGCCAGGCTGCGAGCGCCCATAGCTAGCCAGCCCCCACGTCCCTGTCCCTCAACTGACTGCCCAGCGTGCGAGCCTGGGGGCCCGCGTTGTCCAGACCATGGGCACGGGTGGCACACCGAGGCAGCCCCCAGCAGGCACGGGATGGGCTGCTCACCCAGCGTGGGGCAGCTGTGGGCGCGCCAGCCAGGCCGCGGTCGCCCATCGCGAGCCAGCCCCCTCGTCCCTGCCCCTCGACTGACTGCCCAGCGTGCTAGCCAGGGGTGCCGCATCGCACGGACCCTGGGAACGGGTGGCACGCCCAGGCAGCCCCCAGCAGGCACGGCATGGGCTGATCGCCCAGTGTGCGGCGGCGGTGGGCGCGCCAGACAGGCCGCGGATGCCCATCGTGAGCCAGCTCCCTCGTGCCTGCCCCTCGACTGACTGCCCAGTGTGCGAGCAAGGGGTGCCGTGTCGCATGGACCCTGGGAGTGGGTGGCACGCTCAGGCAGCCCCCAGCTGGCACGGCATGGGCTGCTTGCCCACTGAGCGGCGTTGGTGGGCGCGCCAGCCAGGCCGCGAGCGCCCATCGCGAGCCAGCCCCCACGTCCCTGTCCCTCGACCGACTGCCCAGCGTGCGAGCCAGGGGGACCGCATCGTCCAGACCATGGGCACAGGTGGCATGCCCAGGCAGCCCCCAGCAGGCACGGGATGGGCTGCTCACCCAGCGTGGGGCAGCTGTGGGCGCGCCAGCCAGGCCGCGGTCGCCCATCGCGAGCCAGCCCCCTCGTCTCTGCTCCTCGACTGACTGCCCAGCGTGTGAGCCAGGGGTGCCACGTTGCAGGGACCCTTGGTACGGTTGGCACGCCCAGGTAGCCCCCAGCAGGTACGGAATGGGCTGCTCGCCCAGCGTGCGGCAGCGGTGGGCGCGCCGGCCAGGCTGCGGGCGCCCATCACGAGCCAGCCCCCTCGTCCCTGCCCCTCGACTGACTGCCCAGCATGCAAGCCAGGGGTTCTGCGTCGCACAGACCCTGGGCATGGGTGGCACACCCAGGAAGCCCCCAGCAGGCACGGTATGGGCTGCTCGCCTAGTGTGCCGCAGCGGTGGGCGCGGCAGCCAGGCCGCGGGCGCCCTTCGCGAGCCAGCCTGGTAGTCCCTTCGCCTTGACAGACTGCCCAGCGTACGAGCCAGGGGTGCCGCGTCGCACGGACCCTGGGCATGGGTGGCATGCTCAGGCAGCTTCCAGCAGGCACGGTATGGGCTTCTCGCCCAGCATGCGGCAGCGGTGGGCGCGCCAGCCAGGCCGCAGGCTCCCATCGCGAGCCAGCCCCCTCGTCCTTGCCCCTCGACTGACTGCCCAGCGTGCGAGCCAAGGGTGCCATGTCGCACGGACCCTGGGCACGGGTGGCACACCCAGGCAGCCCCCAGCAGGCACAGCATGGGTGCTCGCCATGCGTGCGGCAGCTGTGGGTGCGCCAGCCAGGCCATGGGCGCCCATCGCGAGCCAGTCCCCACGTCCCTATCCCTCGACTAAGTGCTCAGCGAGTGAGCCAGGGCGGCCGTGTCGCATGGACCCTAGGCATGGGTGGCATGCCCATGCAGCCCCCAGAAGGCGCGGCATGGGCTGTTCACCCAGCGTGCGGCAGCGGTGGGTGCGCCAGACAGGCCACGGGCGCCCATCGCGAGCCAGCCCCCACATCCCTGTCCCTCGACGTAGTGCCCAGCGAGCGAGCCAGGGGGGCCATGTTGCGCGGACCCTGGGCACGGGTTGCACACCCAGGCAGCCTCTCGAAGGGACGGCATGGGCTGCTCGCCCAGTGTGCGGCATCGGTGTGCGCGCCAGCCAGGCCGCTGGCGCCAAACGCGAGCCTGGCCCCTCGTCCCTGCCCCTCGACTGACTGTCCAGCGAGCGAGCCAGGGGTGCCACGTCGCACGGACCCTGGGCACGGGTGGCACGCACAGGCAGCCCCCAGCAGGCATGGCATGGGCTGCTCGCCCAGCATGCGGCAACAGTGGGCGCGCCAGCCAGGCCGCATGCGCCCATCAAGAGCCAGCCCCAACGTCCCTGTCCCTCGACTAAGTGCCCAGCGTGCGAGCCAGGGGGGCTGCATCGAACGGACCATGGGCACGGGTGGCATGCCCAGGCAGCCCCCTGCAGGCACGGCATGGGCTGCTCACCCATCGTACGGAAGCCACGGCCAAGGCCAGCCAGGCCACGGGCGCCCATTGCGAGCCAGCCCCCTCGTCCCAGCCCCTCGACTGACTGCCCAGTGTGTGAACCAGGGGGGCTGCATCGCACTGACCCTGGGAATGCCCAGGCTGCCCCCAGCAGGCTCGGCATGGGCTGCTCGCCCAACGTGTGGCAGCGGTGGGCATGCCAGCCAGGCCTCGTGCGCCCATCGCTAGCCAGCCCCCACGTCCCTGTCCCTCGACATAGAGCGAAGCGAGTGAACCCGGGGGGCCGCGTTGTCTGGACCCTGGGCATGGGTGGCACACGCCCAGGCAGCCCAAAGCAGGCACAGCATGGGCTGCTCGCCCAGAGTGCGGCAGCGGTGGGCGCGGCAGCCAGGCCACGGGCGCCCATCGCGAGCCAGCCCCCTTGTCCCTGCCCCTCGACTGACTGCCCAGCGTGCGAGCCAGGGGTGCCGTGTCGCATGGACCCTGGGCACGGGTGGCACGTCCAGGAAGCCCCCAGCAGGCACGATATGGGCTGCTCACCCAGCGTGCAGCAGCGGTGGGCGCGCCAGCCAGGCCGCGGGCGCCCAACGCGAGCCAGCCCCCACGTCCCTGTCCCTCGACTAAGTGCTCAGCGAGCGAGCCAGGGCGGCTGCGCCATACGGACCCTAGGCACGTGTGGCACACCGAGGCAGCCCCCAGTAGGCACGGCATGGGCTGCTCGCCCAGCGTGCGGCAGCGGTTGGCACGCCAGCCAGGCCGCGGGCGCCCATTGCGAGCCAGCACCCTCGTCCCTGCCCCTCGACGGACTGCCCGGCATGCGAGCCAGGGGTGCCACGTTGCAGGGACCCTGGGCACGGGTGGCACGCCAAGGTAGCCCCCAGCAGGCATGGCATGGGCCGCTCGCCCAGCGTGCGGCAGCGGTGGACGCGCCAGCCAGGCCGCGGATGCCCATCGCGAGCCAGCCCCCACATCCCTGTCCCTCGACTGACTGCCCAGCGTGCAAGCCAGGGGGGCCGCGTCGCCGGGACCATGGGAACGGGTGGCACGCCCAGGCAGCCCCCAGCAGGCATGGCATGGGCTGATCGCGCAGTGTGCGCGGTGGTGGGCGGGCCAGCCAGGCCGCCTGCGCCCATAGCGAGCCAGCCCCCACGTCCCTGTCCCTTGACTGGCTGCCTAGCGTGCAAGCCAGGGGGGCCGCGTCGCCCTGACCATGGGCACGGGTGGCACGCCCACGCAGCCCCCAGCAGGCATGGCATGGGTTGCTCGCCCAGCATGCGGCAGCGGTTGGTGCGCCAGCCAGGCCACGGGCGCCCATCGCGAGCCAGCCTCCACGTCCCTGCCCCTCGACTGACTGCCCAGTGTGCAAGCCAGGGATGCCACGTCGGATGGACCCTGGGCATGGGTGGCATGCCCAGGCAGCCCGCAGCAGGTACGGCAAGGGCTGCTCGCCCAGCATGCGGCAGCGGTGGGCGCGCCAGCCAGGCCGCGGGCGGCCATCGCGAGCCAGCCCCCTTGTCCCTGCCCCTCAACTGACTGCCCAGCGTGCAAGCCAGGGTGCCGTGTCGCACAGACCCTGGGAACGGGTGGCACGCCCAGGCAGCCCCCAGCAGGCACGGCATGGGCTGATCGCCCAGTTTGCGGTGGCGGTGGGCGCGCCAGCCAGGCCGCCTACGCCCATCGTGAGCCAGCGCCCACGTCCCTGTCCCTCGACTGACTGCCCAGCGTGTGAGCCAGGGGTGCCACGTTGCAGGGACCCTGGGCACGGGTGGCACGCCCAGGGAGCCCCCAGCAGGCACGGCATGGGCTTCTCGCCCAGCGTGCGGCAGCAGTGGGCGCGCCAGCCAGGCTGCGGGCGCCCATCGCGAGCCAACCCCCACGTCCCTGTCCCTCAACGTAGTGCCCAGCGAGCGAGCCAGGGGGGCCGCGTCGCACGGACCCTGGGCACGGGTGGCATGCCCAGGCAGCCCCAAGCAGGCACGGCATGGGCTGCTCTTCCAGCAAGCGGCAGCAGTGGGCACGCCAGACAGGCCGCGGGCACCCATCGCGAGCCAGCCCCCTCGTCCCTGCCCCTCGACTGACTGCCCAGTGTGCGAGCCAGGGGTGCCGCGTCACACGGACCCTGGGAACGGGTGGCATGCCCAGGCAGCCCCCAGCTGGCACGGCATGGGCTGCTCGTCCACTGAGCGGCGTTGGTGGGCGCGCCCATCGCGAGCCAGCCCCCTCCTCCTTGCCCCTCGACTGACTTCCCAGTGTGCGAGCCAGAGGTGCCACAGCAGTCGCCAGCAGGCAAGGCGCCAGCCTTGCCAAGGGTGCCCCACGCGAGCCAGCCGCGAGCACGCTGTGAAGCTCAGCACATGCTGTGGGCGTTGAATTCATGGGCAAGCTGGCCTTGGGCGTGGCCCCTGGCTCTGGTGGTCCCTGAGGGCTGCCATGGGGTGGCTGGAGGTGCGCTGGACAGGGCAGCCAGCAGGCACCATGGGCCAGGCAGAGGCACAGCTGCCCCAGCCTGCTGGCCGTAATGCCCAGTTGCAAAGTTGTTGTGAATTGACCATCTTTTCATCATGGAATTGGTCCCGAAATGGCTCAAATAATTCGTGTAATTCATGAGGAGTCTGCCCCTAAGTTTGGGATCATTTTGACTCACAGGTTATTTTTGATGATTTTTTCAATTTTCGGCTGTAGAAAATTCATTAAAAAAATTTTTGTGCCCAGAAAATTCTGAAATTTTTTTCTGGTGGTAGATCTGATTATTCTCCATTTATGTACAAAATTTCAGCTGAAACTTCCAAGTAAATAATTTTTTAGACCCATTATGATGGCTCAGACATATTGCTGTTTCCTCCTGCCGGGAGTGAAATTTCATTTAAGACTCTTTAGGGGGGAGGTGGTCACCAAGCTTGCTGGGTGCCAACAGGCCATGCGTGCCTCCCCCCCTGCCCATCCCACGTGGGCAGGCGCTGGGCTTGGGCAACCCGGCGCGCATGGCATGGGCAGGGCATCGAAATGAGTGTGGGATGCCCAATCAGTAGCCAACGGAGTGTGGAAAATGTGGGAAACAAAATCCGCTAAATTGTGGGCATCAAAATGAGAAAAATCATGGGATAATGAGCTGGGATGTGGCTATACAAGCTCGATGGTGTGGGCGGCGAAGCTAACGATGACACATGCTACGTGAGGGCCAAATCGCTGGGGGGATTTCAAGCATGCGGAGTGCTTCATCGCAAGCCCTCAAGGCAGCGGACATGGGGTTGGATCTTGACGCTCAGGCTTGCCTAGGCAGACTCGTTGCGCAGCGCGATCGGTGACACGATCGTCGGCGGTTAGCAACGAGCGAGCCACACGGCCAGCCTGGGCAAGGCGTGACACCCCTGCTGCCAAGGCCTCATCGGTGGGAAAAATGTGGGCAACGAAATGAGAAAAATCGTGGTATAATGAGCTGGGATGTGGCTACACAGGCTCGACGGTGTGGGCGGTGAAGCTAACGATGATGCATGCTACGCGAGGGCCAAATCACTGGGGGGATTTTGAGCATGTGGAGTGCTTCATCGCAGGCCTCGAGGTGGCGAATGCGGGGCTGGATCTCGACACCCAGGCTTACCTAGGCAGACTCGTTGTGCAGTGCGATCGACGACATGATCGTCGGCCGTTAGCAATGAGCGAGCCACACAACCAGCCTGGGCAAGGCGTGACACCCCTGCTGCCAAGGCCTCATCGGTGAGAGAAACATGGGCAACAAAATGAAAAAAATCGTGGGATAATGAGCTGGGATGTGGCTACACAAGTTCGATGGTGTGGGCGGCGAAGCTAACGATGATGCATGCTATGCGAAGGCCAAATCGTTGGGGGGAATTTCGAGCATGCGGAGTGCTTTTTCGTAGGCCCTTGAGGCAGTGGACATGGGGTTGGATCCCGACGCTCAGGCTTGCCAAGGTGGACTCATTGCGCAGCGCGATCGAAGACACGATCGTCGGCCGTTAGCAATGAGCAAGCCACACGGCCAGCCTGGGCACCCCTGCTGCCAAGGCTTCATCGGTGGGAAAAACGTGGGCAACGAAGCGAGAATAATCGTGGGATAATGAACTGGGATGTGGCTATACAAGCTCGACGGTATGGGCGGCAAAGCTAACGATGACACATGCTACGTGAGGGCCAAATAGCTCGGGGGATTTCGAGCATGCGGAGTGCTTCGTCGCAGGCCCTCAAGGCAGCGGACATGGGGTTGGATCTTGACGCTCAGGCTTGCCTAGGCGGACTCGTTGCGCAGCATGATCGGTTACACGATCGTCGGCGGTTAGAAACGAGCGAGCCACACGGCCAGCCTGGGCAAGGCGTGACACCCCTGCTGCCAAGGCCTCATCGGTGGGAAAAACGTGGGCAACGAAATGAGAAAAATCATGGTATAATGAGCTGGGATGTGGCTACACAGGCTCGACGGTGTGGGCGGCGAAGCTAACGATGATGCATGCTATGCGAGGGCCAAATCACTGGGGGGATTTTGAGCATGTGGAGTGCTTCATCGCAGGCCCTCGAGGTGGCGAATGCGGGGCTGGATCCCGACGCCCAGGCTTGCCTAGACAGACTCGTTGCGTAGCACGATCGACGACACGATCGTCGGCCGTTAGCAATGAGCGAGCCACACAACCAGTCTGGGCAAGGCGTGACACCCCTGCTGCGAAGGCCTCATCGGTGGGAGAAACATGGGCAACAAAATGAGAAAAATCGTGGGATAATGAGCTGGGATGTGGCTACACAAGTTCGATGGTGTGGGTGGCGAAGCTAAC
>JAJFZO010000791.1:62500-67563 GCA_021397835.1 Moringa oleifera
GCGGCAGCGGTGGGCGCGGCAGCGATGGGCGCGCCAGCCAGGCCGCGGGCGTGCCAACCAGGCCACGGGTGCCCATCGCGAACCAGCCGCCACGTCCCTGTCCCTCGACTAAGTACCCAGCGAGCGAGCCAGGGGGGCCACGTCGCATGGACCCTGGGCACTAGTGGCACGCCCAGGCAGCCCCTGCAGGCACGGCATGGGCTGCTCGCCCTGCGTGCGGCAGCGGTGGGCACGCCAGCCAGGCCGCGGGCGCCATCGCGAGCCAGCCCCTGTGTCCCTGTCCCTCGACTAAGTGCCCAGCCAGCGAGCCAGGGGTGCCGCATCACACGGACACTGGGCACAGGTGGCACGCCCAGGCAGCCCCCAGCAGGCACAGCATGGGCTTCTCGCCCAGCGTGCGGCAGCGGTGGGCGCGCCATCCAGGCCGCGGGCGCCCATCGCGAGCCATTCCCCTCGTCCCTGCCACTCAACTGACTGCCCATGATGCGAGCCAGGGGTGCCACGTCACATGGACCCTGGGCATGGGTGGCATGCCGATGCAGCCCCTAGCAGGCATGGCATGGGCTGCTCGCCCAGCGTGCGGCAGCGTTGGGCGTGCCAGCCAGGCCGTGGGCGCCCATCGCGAGCCAGCCCCAACGTCCCTGTCCCTCGTCTAAGTGCCCAGCGATGGAGCCAGTGGGGCCTTGTCGCATGGACCCTGGGCATGGGTGGCACACCCTGGCAGCCCCCAGCAGCCACGGCATGGTCTGCTCGCCCAGCGTGCGGCAGCGGTAGCCCGCCCCCTCGTCGCTGCCCCTCGACTGAATGCCCAGCGTGCGAGCCAGGGGTGCCGCGTTGCACGGACCCTGGGAATAGGTGGCATGAACAGGCAGCTTCCAGCAGGCACGGTATGGGCTTCTCGCCCAGCATGCAGCAGCGGTGGGCGCGCCAGCCAGGCCGCAGGCGCCCATCGCGAGCCAGTCCCCTCGTCCTTGCCCCTCGACTGACTGCCCAGTGTGCGAGCCAGGGGTGCCGTGTCAGACGGACCCTGGGCATGGGCTGCTAGCCCTGGTAGCCCCCAGCAGGCACGGCATGGGCTGCTCGCCCAGCGTGCGGCAGCAGTGGGCGCGCCACCCAGAAGTGGGCGCCATCGCGAGCCAGCCCCCACGTCCCTGTCCCTCGACTAAGTGCCCAGCGAGCGAGCCAGGGGTGCCGCGTTGCACGGACCCTGGGCACAGGTCGCACGCCCAGGCAGCCCCCAGCAGGCATGGCATGGGCTACTCGCCCAGTGTGCCGCAGCGGTGGGTGCTCCAGCCAGTCTGTGTGCACTCATCGCGAGCCAGCCCCCTCGTCCCTGCCCTTCAACTGACTGCCCAGCGTGCGAGCCAAGGGTGCGGTGTCGCATGGACCCTGGGCACAGGTGGAACGCCCAGGCAGCCCCCAGCAGGCAAGGCATGGACTGCTCGCCCAGCGTGCGGCAGAGGTGGCCGCACCAGCCAGGCTTCGGGCGCCCATCGGGAGCCAGCCCCCACTTCCCTGTCCCTCGACGTAGTGCGCAGCGAGCGAGCCAGGGGGGCCGCGACGCACGGACCCTGGGCATGGGTGGCATGCCCAGGCAGCCCCCAGCAGGCACGGCATGGGCTGCTCTTCCAGCAAGCGGCAGCGGTGGGCGTGCCAGACAGGCCGCGGGCACCCATCGCGAGCCAGCTCCCTCGTCCCTGCCCCTCAACTGACTGCCCAGTGTGCGAGCCAGGGGTGCCACGTCGCACGGACCCTGGGAATGGGTGGCACGCCCAGGCAGCCCCCAGCTGGCATGGCATGGGCTGCTCGCCCACTGAGCGGTGTTGGTGGGCGCGCCAGCCAGGCCGTGAGCGCCCATCGCGACCCAGCCCCCACGTCCCTGTCCCTCGACTGACTGCCCAGCGTGCGAGCCAGGGGGGCCGCGTCGTCCAGACCATGGGCATGGGTGGCACGCCCAGGCAGCCCCCAGCAGGCACGGGATGGGCTGCTCACCCAGCGTGGGGCAGCTGTGGGCGCGCCAGCCAGGCCACGGTCGCCCATCGCGAGCCAGCCCCCTCATCTCTGCTCCTCGACTGACGGCCCAGTGTGCGAGCCAGGGGTGCCACGTTGCAGGGACCCTGGGCACAGTAGGCACACCCAGGTAGCCCCCAGCAGGCACGGAATGGGCTGCTCGCCCAGCGTGCGGCAGTGGTGGGCACGCCGGCCAGGCCGCGGGCGCCCATTACGAGCCAGCCCCCTCGTCCCTGCCCCTCGACTGACTGCCCAGTGTGCGAGCCAGGGGACCCGTGTCGGATGGACCCTGGGCATGGGCTGCTAGCCCCGGTAGCCCCCAGCAGGTACGGCATGGGCTGCTCGCCCAGCGTGCAGCAGCAGTGGGCGCGCCAGCCAGGCCGCGGGCTCCCATCGCGAGCCAGCCCCCTCGTCCTTGCCCCTCGACTGACTGCCCAGCGTGCGAGCCAAGGGTGCCGTGTCGCACGGACCCTGGGCACGGGTGGCACGCCCAGGCAGCCCCCAGCAGGCACGGGATGGGCTGATCACCCAGCGTGGGGCAGCTGTGGGCGCGCCAGCCAGGCCGAGGTCGCCCATCGCGAGCCAGCCCCCTCGTCTCTGCTCCTCGACTGACGGCCCAGCGTGCGAGCCAGGGGTGCCACGTTGCAGGGACCCCTGGCATGGTTGGCACGCCCAGGTAGCCCCCAGCAGGCATGGAATGGGCTGCTCGCCCAGCATGCGGCAGCGGTGGGCGCGCCGCGCCGGCCAGGCCGCGGGCGCCCATCACGAGCCAGCCCCCTCGTCCTTGCCCCTCGACTGACTGCCCAGCGTGCGAGCCAAGGGTGCCATGTCGCACGGACCCTGGGCACGGGTGCTCGCCATGCGTGCAGCAGCTGTGGGTGCGCCTGCCAGGCCACGGGCGCCCATCGTGAGCCAGTCCCCACGTCCCTGTCCCTCGACGTAGTGCCCAGTGAGCGAGCCAGGGGGGCCGCGTCGCGCGGACCCTGGGCACGGGTTGCACACCCAGGCAGCCTCCAGCAGGGATGGCATGGGCTGCTCGCCCAGCGTGCGGCAGCGGTGGGCGCGCCAGCCAGGCCACGGGCGCCCATCGCGAGCCAGCCCCACGTCCTTGTCCCTCGACTTGGTGGCCAGCAAGCGAGCCAGGAGGTCCGCGTCGCGCAGACCCTGGGCACTGGTTGCACACCCAGGCAGCCTCCAGCAGGGACGGCATGGGCTGCTCTCCCAGTGTGCGGCAGCGGTGGGCACGCCAGCCAGGCCGCTGGCGCCAAACGCGAGCCAGGCCCCTCGTCCCTGCCCCTCGACTGAATGCCCAGTGAGCGAGCCAGGGGTGCCACGTCGCACGGACCCTGGGCATGGGTGGCACGCACAGGCAGCCCCCAGCAGGCATGGCATGGGCTGCTCGCCCAGCATGCGGCAGCAGTGGGCGCGCCAGCCAGGTTGCGTGCGCCCATCGAGAGCCAGCCCCAACGTCCCTGTCCCTCGACTAAGTGCCCAGCATGCGAGTCAGGGGGGCTGCATCGAACGGACCCTGGGCACGGGTGGCACGCCCAGGCAGCCCCCTGCAGGCACGGCATGGGCAGCTCACCCGGCGTACAGAAGCCACGGCCAAGGCCAGCGAGGCCACGGGCGCCCGTTGCGAGCCAGCCCCCTCGTCCCAGCCCCTCGACTGACTGCCCAGTGTGTGAGCCAGGGGGCCGCGTCGCACTGACCCTGGGCACTCCCAGGCTACCCCCAGCAGGCACGGCATGGGCTGCTCGCCCAACGTGCGGCAGCGGTGGGCGCGCCAGCCAGGCCTCGTGCGCCCATCTCTAGCCATCCCCCACGTCCCTGTCCCTCGACGTTGTGCCCAGCGAGCAAGCCAGGGGGGCCGCGTCGCGCGGACCCTGGGCACGGGTTGCACACCCAGGCAGCCTCCAGCAGGGATGGCATGGGTTGCTCACCCAGAGTGCAGCAGCGGTGGGCGCGCCAGCCAGGCCGCAGGCGCCAAACGCGTGCCAGGCCCCTCATCCCTGCCCCACGACTGACTGCCCAGCGAGCAAGCCAGGGGTGCCACGTTGCACGGACCCTGGGCACGGGTGGCACGCACAGGCAGCCCCCAGCAGGCATGGCATGGGCTGCTCGCCCAGCATGCAGCAGCAGTGGGCACACCAGCCAGGCCGCGTGCGCCATCGAGAGCCAGCCCCAACGTCCCTGTCCCCTGACTAAGTGCCCAGCGTGCGAGCCAGGGGGGCTGCATCGAACGGACCCTGGGCACGGGTGGCATGCCCAGGCAGCCCCCTGCAGGCACGGCATGGGCTCCTCACCCATCGTACGGAAGCCACGGCCAAGGCCAGCCAGGCCACGGGCGCCCATTGCGAGCCAGCCCCCTCGTCCCAGCCCCTCGACTGACTGCCCAGTGTGTGAACCAAGGGGGCTGCATCGCACTGACCCTGGGAACTCCCAGGCTGCCCCCAGCAGGCACGGCATGGGTTGCTCACCCAACGTGCGGCAGCGGTGGGCGTGCCAGAAAGGCCTCGTGCGCCCATCGCTTGCCAGCCCCCACGTCCCTGTCCCTCGACGTAGAGCGAAGCGAGCAAGCCCGGGGGGCCGCGTTGCTCAGACCCTGGGCACGGGTGGCACGCCCAGGCAGCCAAAAGCAGGCACAGCATGGGCTGCTCGCCCAGCGTGCGGCAGCGGTGGCCGCGGCAGCCAGGCCACGGGCGCCCATCGCGAGCCAGCCCCCTTGTCCCTGAGCCTCGACTGACTGCCCAGCGTGCAAGCCAGGGGTGCCGCGTCGCATGGACCCTCGGCATGGGTGGCACGCCCAGGAAGCCCCCAGCAGGCACGACATGGGCTGCTCACCCAGCGTGCGGCAGCGGTGGGCACTCCAGCCAGGCCGCGGGCGCCCAATGCGAGCCAGCCCCCACGTCACTATCCCTCGACTAAGTGCTCAGCGAGCGAGCCAGGGCGGCCGCGTCATGCAGACCCTAGGCACATGTGGCACACCGAGGCATCCCCCAGTAGGCACGGCATGGGCTGCTCGCCCAGCGTGCGGCAGCGGTTGGCACGCCAGC
>JAJFZO010000833.1:0-5000 GCA_021397835.1 Moringa oleifera
GTGGCCTGGCTGGCGCGCCCACCGCTGCCGCACGCTGGGCACTTGGCCCATGCCGTGCCTGCTGGGGGCTGCCTGGGCATGCATCCCGTGCCCAGGGTCCATGCGACGTGGCTCTCCTGGCTCGCTCGCTGGGCACAGGGACGAGGGGGCTGGCTCGCGATGGGCGCCTGTGGCCTGGCTGGCACACCCACCGCTGCCAAACGCTGGGCACTTGGCCCTTGCCATACCTGCTGGGGGTGGCCTGGGCATGCCTCCCATGCCAAGGGTCCATGCCACGTGGCTCCCCTGGCTCGCTCGCTGGGCACTTAGTCGAAGGACAGGGACGAGTGGGCTGGCTCGCGATGGGCGCTTGTGGCCTGGCTAGCGAGCCCACCACTTCCGCACGCTGGGTACTTGAACCATGACGTGCCTGCTGTGGGCTGCTGGGGTATGCCACCCATGCCCAGG
This sequence comes from Moringa oleifera, assembly GCA_021397835.1. NCBI lineage: Eukaryota > Viridiplantae > Streptophyta > Magnoliopsida > Brassicales > Moringaceae > Moringa > Moringa oleifera. Next base: position 448 of record JAJFZO010000833.1, read on the forward strand.
GTCCATGCAACGCGGCTCCCCTGGCCCGCTCGCTTGGCACTTAGTCGAGGGACAGGGACGAGGGGGCTGGCTCGCGATGGGCGCCTGTGGCCTGGCTGGCGCGACCACCGCTGCCGAACGCTGGGCATTTGGCCCAGGCCTTACCCACTGGGGGCTGCCTGGGCATGCCTCCGATTCTCAAGGTCCATTCAACGTGGCTGCCCTAGCTCGCTCGTTGGGCACTTAGTCGAGGGACAGGGACGAGGGCGCTGGCTCGCAATGGGCGCCAGTGGCCTGGCTGTCGCGCCCACCGCTGCCGCACGCTCGGCACTTGGCCTATGCCATGCCTGCTGGGGGCTGCCGGGCATGCCTCCCATGCCCAGGCTCCATGCGACGCGGCTCCCCTGGCTCGCTCGCTGGGCACTTAGTCGAGGGACAGGGACGAGGGGGCTGGCTCACGATGGGCGCCTGTGGACTCGCTGGCACGCCCACCGCTGCCGCATGCTGGGCACTTGGCCCATGCCGTGCCTGCTGGGGGCTACCAGGGCATGCCTCCTGTGCCCAGGGTCCATCCGACGCAGCTCCCCTGGCTCACTCGCTGGGCACTTAGTCGATCGAGAGGGACGAGGGGGCTGGCAGGCGATGGGCACCTGTGGCCTGGCTGGCGCGCCCTCCTCTGCAGCACGCTTGGCACTTGGCCCATGCTGTGCCTGCTGGGGGCTTCCTGAGCATGTCCCCTGTGACCAGAGTCCATGCGACGCGGCTGCTCGCTGGGCACTAAGTCGAGGGACAGGGACGAGGGGTCTGCCTCATGATGGGCGCCTGTTGCCTCGCTGGCGCACCCACCGCCGCCCACGCTGGGCACTTGGCCCATGTCGTGCCTGCTGCGGGCTGCCGGGGCATGATTCCCGTGTCAAGAGTCCATGCGACGCGGCTCCCCTGGCTCTCTCGCTGGGCACTTAGTCGAGGGAGAGGGACGAAGGGGCTGGCTCGCGATTGGCGCCTGTGGCCGTGCTGGCGCGCCCTCCTCTGCAGAATGCTGGGCTCTTGGCCCATGCCGTGCCTGCTGGGGACTGACTGGACATGCCTCCTGTGCCAAGGGTCCGTGCAACACGGCTCCCCTGGCTTGCTCGCTGGGCACTTAGTCGAGGGGCAGGGATGAGGGGGCTGGCTCACGATGGACGGCTATGGCCTGGCTGGCGCGCCCACCGCTGCTGCACACTCGGCAGTTGGCCCAAGCCGTGCCTGCTGGGGGCTGCCAGGGCATGCCTCCCACTCCCAGGTTCCCTGCAACGCAGCTGTCCTGGCTCGCTCGCTGGGCACTTAGTCGAGGGACAGGAACAAGGGGGCTGGCTCACGATGGGCGCCTGTGGCCTCGCTGGCACGCTCACCGCTGCCTCACGCTGGGCACTTGGCCCATGCCGCACCTGCTGGGGGCTGCTGGGGCATGCCTCATGTGCCCAGGGTCCATCCAACGCGGCTCCCCTGGCTCACTTGCTGGCACTTAGTCGAGGGACAGGGACGAGGGGGCTGGCTCACGATGGGCGCCTGTGGACTCGCTGGCACGCCCACCGCTGCCGCATGCTGGACACTTGGCCCATGCCGTGCCTGCTGGGGGCTGCTGGGGCATGCCTCCCATGGCCAAAGACCGTGCGACGCAGCTTCCCTGGCTCGCTCGCTGGGCGCTTAGTCGAGGGACAGGGACAAGGGGGCTGGCTTGCAATGGGTGCCTGTGGCCTGGCTGGCGCGCCCACCGCTGCCGAACGCTGGGTACTTGGCCCTTGCCTTACCTGCTGGGGGCTGCCTGGGCATGCCTCCCGTGCCAAGGGTCCATGCCACGTGGCTCCCCTGGGTCGCTTTCTGGGCACTTAGTTGAGGGACAGTGACGAGGGGGCTGGCTCGCGTTGGGCGCCCGTGGCCTGGCTGGCACGCCCACTGCTGCCGCTCGCTGGGCACTTGGCCCATGCCGTGCCTGCTTGGGGCTCCCCGGGCCTTCCTTCCATGCCGGGTGTCTGTGCGATGCAGCTCCCCTGGCTCACTCGCTGGGCACTTGGTCGAGGGACTGGGACGTGGGGGCTGGCTCGCGATGGGCGCCTGTGGCCTGGCTGTCGCGCCCACCGCTGCCGCATGCTCGGCACTTGGCCATGCCGTGCCTGCTGGGGGCTGCCGGGGCATGCCTCCTGTGCCCAGTGTCCATCCGACATGTCTCCCCTGGCTCACTCCCTGGGCACTTAGTCGAGGGATAGGGACGAGGGGGATTGCTCCCGATGGGCGCCTGTGGCCTGGCTGGCGTGCCCTCCTCTGCAGCACACTGGTCACTTAGCCCATGCCGTGCCTGCTGAGGGCTGCCTGGGCATGCCCCCTGTGCCCAGAGTCCATGTGACGCGTCTCACTGGGCTTGCTCGCTGGGCACAAAGTCGAGGGACAGGGACGAGGGGTCTACCTCGTGATGGGTGCCTGTGGCCTCACTGGCGCACCCACCGCCGCCGCACGCTGGGCACGTGGCCCAAGCTGCGCCTACTGCAGGCTGCTGGGGAATGAATCCCTTGCCAAGGGTCCATGTGACGCGGCTCCCCTGGCTCGCTCGCTGGGCACTTAGTCGAGGGACAGGGAAGAGGGGGCTGGCTCCTGATGGCCGCCCGTGGACTCGCGGGCGCGCCCACCTTTGCTGCATGCTGGGCACTTGGCCCATGCCTTGCCTTCTGGGCGATGACTGAGCATACCTCCCGTGCCCGGGGTCCATGCAATGCGGCTCCCTTGGCTCGCTCGCTGGGCACTTAGTCGAGGGACAGGGACGACGGGGCTGGCTCGCGATGGGCGCCCGTGGCCTGGCTGGAGCGCCCACTGCTGCCGCTCGTGGGGCACTTGGCCCATGCCGCGCCTGCTGGGGGCTGCCTGGGCATGCCTCCTGTGCCCTGTATCTGTGCGATGCAGCTCCCCTGGCTCATTCGCTGGGCACTTAGGCGAGGGACAGGGACGAGGGGGCTGGGTCACGATGGGCGCCTGTGGCCTGGCTGGCGCGCCTTCCTCTGCCGCACGATGGGCACTTGACCCATGCTTTGCCTGCTAGGGGCCGCCTGGTCATGCCTTCTGTGCCCGGGGTCTGTGCGAAGCGGCTCCCCTGGCTCGCTCACTGGGCACTTGGTCGAGGGACAGGGATGAGGGGGCTGGCTCGCGATGGGCGCCTGAGGCCTGGCTGTCGCGCCAACCGCTGCAGCACGCTCGGCACTTGGCCAATGCCGTGCCTGCTGGGGGCTGCCAGGGCATGCCTCCCATGCCCAGGGCCCATGCAACATGGCTCCCCTGGCTCACTCGCTGGGCACTTAGTTGAGGGGCAGTGACGAGGGGGCTGGCTCGCGATGGGCGCCTGTGGCCTCGCTGGCACGCCCACCGCTGCCGCACGCTGGGCACTTGGCCCATACCGTGCTTGCTGCGGGCTGCCGAGGCATGCCTCCCGTGCCAATGGTCCATGCGATGTGGCTCCCTTGGCTCACTCGAAGGGCACTTAGTCGAGGGACAGGGACGAGCGGGTTGGCTCGTGAAGGGCGCCCGTGGCCTTGCTGTCGCGCCCACCTTTGCCGCATGCTGGGCACTTGGCCCATGCTGCGCCTGCTGGGGGCTGACTGGGTATGCCTCCTGTGCCCAGGGTCCATGAGACGCGGCTTCCCTGCCTCGCTCGCTGTTCACTTAGTCGAGGGACAGGGACGAGGGGGCTCGCTCGCGATGGGAGCCTGAGGCCTGGCTGGCGCGCCCACCGCTGCCGCACGCTAGGCACTTGACCCATGCCGTACCTGCTGAGGCCTGCCTGAGCATGCCTCCCGTGCCCAGGGTCTGTGCAACGCGGCTCCCCTGGCTCGCTCGCTGGGCACTTAGTCGAGGGACAGGGACGAGGGGGCTGGCTCGTGATGGGCGCCCGTGGCCTCGCGGGAGCGCCCACCTTTGCTGCATGCTGGGCGCTTGGCCCATGCCACGCCTGCTGGGAGCTGACTGGGCATACCTCCCATGCCCAGGGTCCATTCGATGTGGCTCCCCTGGCTCGCTCGCTGGGCGCTTACTCGAGGGACAGGGACGAAGGGGCTGGCTCGCGATGGGCGCCTGTGGCCTGGCTGGCGCGGCCACCGCTGCCAAAAACTGGGTACTTGGCCGATGCCATACCAGCAGGGGGCTGCCTGGGCATGCCTCCCCTGCCCAGGGTCCATGAAACACGGCTCCCCTGGGTCGCTCGCTGGGCACTTGGTCGAGGGACAGGGACGAGGGGGCTGGCTCGCGTTGGGCGCCCGTGGCCTGGCTGGCACGCCCACTGCTGCCGCTCGCTGGGCACTTGGCCCATGCCGTGCCTGCTTGGGGCTCCCCGGGCCTTCCTTCCATGCCGGGTGTCTGTGCGATGCAGCTCCCCTGGGTCGCTCGCTGGGCACTTGACCCATGCCGTACAGGGACGAGGGGGCTGGCTCGTGATGGGCGCCCGTGGCCTCGTGGGCGCGCCGACCTTTGCCGCATGCTGGGCACTTGGCCCATGCCGTGCCTTCTGGGGGATGACTGGGCATACCTCCCGTGCCCAGGGTCCATGTGACGCG
>JAJFZO010000833.1:10000-40000 GCA_021397835.1 Moringa oleifera
GCCACCTCGAGGGCCTGCGACGAAGCACTCCGCATGCTCAAAATCCCCCCAGCCATTTGGCCCTCGCGTAGCATGCATCATCGTTAGCTTCGCCTCCCACTCCGTCGAGCTTGTGTAGCCACATCCCAGCTCATTATCCCATGATTTTTCTCATTTCGTTGTCCATGTTTTTCCCACCGATGAGGCCTTGGCAGCAGGGGTGTCACGCCTTGCCCAGGCTGGCAATGTGGCTCGCTCATTGCTAACGGCCGACGATCGTGTCGTCGATCGCGCTGCGCAACGAGTCCGCCAAGGCAAGCCTGGGTGTCGGGATCCAGCCCCGCATCTGCCGCCTCGAGGGCCTGCGACGAAGCACTCCGCATGCTCAAAATCCTCCCAGTAATTTGGCCCTCGCGTAGCATGCATCATCGTTAGCTTAGCTGCCCACACCGTCGAATTTTGTCTAGCCACATCCCAGCTCATTATCCCACAATTTCTCTCATTTCATTGCCCACGTTTTTCCCACCGATGAGGGCTTGGCAGCAGGGGTGTCACGCCTTGCCCAGGCTGGCTGTGTGGCTCGCTTGTTGCTAACGGCCGACGATCGTGTCGCCGATCGCGCTGCACCAATGAGTCCGCCGAGGCAAGCCTGGGCATCGGGATCCAGCCCCGCATCCTCCTCCTCGAGGGCCTGTGACGAAGCACTCCGCAAGCTCGAAATCCCCCCAGCGATTTGGCCCTCGCGTAGCATGCATCATCGTTAGCTTCGCCTCCCACTCCGTCGAGCTTGTGTAGCCACATCCCAGCTCATTATCCCATGATTTTTCTCATTTCGTTGTCCATGTTTTTCCCACCGATGAGGCCTTGGCAGCAGGGGTGTCACGCCTTGCCCAGGCTGGCAATGTGGCTCGCTCATTGCTAACGGCCGACGATCGTGTCGTCGATCGCGCTGCGCAACGAGTCCGCCAAGGCAAGCCTGGGTGTCGGGATCCAGCCCCGCATCTGCCGCCTCGAGGGCCTGCGAACGAAGCACTCCGCATGCTCAAAATCCTCCCAGTAATTTGGCCCTCGCGTAGCATGCATCATCGTTAGCTTAGCTGCCCACACCGTCGAATTTGTCTAGCCACATCCCAGCTCATTATCCCACAATTTCTCTCATTTCATTGCCCACGTTTTTCCCACCGATGAGGGCTTGGCAGCAGGGGTGTCACGCCTTGCCCAGGATGGCCGTGTGGCTCACTCGTTGCTAACGGCCGACGATCGTGTCACCGATCGCGCTGCGCAACGAGTTCGCCTAGGCAAGCCTGAGCGTCGGGATCCAACCCCACGTCCGCCACCTCGAGGGCCTGTGACGAAGCACTCCGCAAGCTCAAAATCCCCCCAGCGATTTGGCCCTCGCGTAGCATGCATCATCGTTAGCTTCGCTGCCCACACCATCGAGTTTGTCTAGCCATATCCCAGCTCATTATCCCACAATTTCTCTCATTTCATTGCCCACGTTTTTCCCACCGATGAGGCCTTGGCAGCAGGGGTGTCACGCCTTGCCCAGGCTGGCTGTGTGGCTCGCTTGTTGCTAACGGCCGACGATCGTGTCGCCGATCGCGCTGCACAATGAGTCCGCCGAGGCAAGCCTGGGTGTCGGGATCCAGCCCCGCATCTGCCGCCTCGAGGGCCTGCGACGAAGCACTCCGCATGCTCAAAATCCTCCCAGTGATTTGGCCCTCGCGTAGCATGCATCATCGTTAGCTTAGCTGCCCACACCGTCGAATTTGTCTAGCCACATCCCAGCTCATTATCCCACAATTTCTCTCATTTCATTGCCCACGTTTTTCCCACCGATGAGGGCTTGGCAGCAGGGGTGTCACGCCTTGCCCAGGATGGCCGTGTGGCTCGCTCGTTGCTAACGGCCGACGATCGTGTCACCGATCGCGCTGCGCAACGAGTTCGCCTAGGCAAGCCTGAGCGTCGGGATCCAACCCCACGTCCGCCACCTCGAGGGCCTGTGACGAAGCACTCCGCAAGCTCAAAATCCCCCCAGCGATTTGGTCCTCGCGTAGCATGCATCATCGTTAGCTTCGCTGCCCACACCATCGAGTTTGTCTAGCCATATCCCAGCTCATTATCCCACAATTTCTCTCATTTCATTGCCCACGTTTTTCCCACCGATGAGGCCTTGGCAGCAGGGGTGTCACGCCTTGCCCAGGCTGGCTGTGTGGCTCGCTTGTTGCTAACGGCCGACGATCGTGTCGCCGATCGCGCTGCACAATGAGTCCGCCGAGGCAAGCCTGGGTGTCGGGATCCAGCCCCGCATCTGCCGCCTTGAGGGCCTGCGACGAAGCACTCCGCATGCTCAAAATCCTCCCAGTAATTTGGCCCTCGCGTAGCATGCATCATCGTTAGCTTAGCTGCCCACACCGTCGAATTTGTCTAGCCACATCCCAGCTCATTATCCCACAATTTCTCTCATTTCATTGCCCACGTTTTTCCCACCGATGAGGGCTTGGCAGCAGGGGTGTCACGCCTTGCCCAGGATGGCCGTGTGGCTCGCTCGTTGCTAACGGCCGGCGATCGTGTCACCGATCGCGCTGCGCAACGAGTTCGCCTAGGCAAGCCTGAGCGTCGGGATCCAACCCCACGTCCGCCACCTCGAGGGCCTGTGACGAAGCACTCCGCAAGCTCAAAATCCCCCCAGCGATTTGGTCCTCGCGTAGCATGCATCATCGTTAGCTTCGCTGCCCACACCATCGAGTTTGTCTAGCCATATCCCAGCTCATTATCCCACAATTTCTCTCATTTCATTGCCCACGTTTTTCCCACCGATGAGGCCTTGGCAGCAGGGGTGTCACGCCTTGCCCAGGCTGGCTGTGTGGCTTGCTTGTTGCTAACGGCCGACGATCATGTCGCCGATCGTGCTGCACAATGAGTCCGCCGAGGCAAGCCTGGGCATCGGGATCCAGCCCCGCATCCGCCTCCTCGAGGGCCTGTGACGAAGCACTCCGCAAGCTCGAAATCCCCCCAGCGATTTGGCCCTCGCGTAGCATGCATCATCGTTAGCTTCGCCTCCCACTCCGTCGAGCTTGTGTAGCCACATCCCAGCTCATTATCCCATGATTTTTCTCATTTCGTTGTCCATGTTTTTCCCACCGATGAGGGCTTGGCAGCAGGGGTGTCACGCCTTGCCCAGGCTGGCTGTGTGGCTCGCTTGTTGCTAACGGCCGACGATCGTGTCGCCGATCGCGCTGCACAATGAGTCCGCCGAGGCAAGCCTGGGCATCGGGATCCAGCCCCGCATCCTCCTCCTCGAGGGCCTGTGACGAAGCACTCCGCAAGCTCGAAATCCCCCCAGCGATTTGGCCCTCGCGTAGCATGCATCATCGTTAGCTTCGCCTCCCACTCCGTCGAGCTTGTGTAGCCACATCCCAGCTCATTATCCCATGATTTTTCTCATTTCGTTGTCCATGTTTTTCCCACCGATGAGGCCTTGGCAGCAGGGGTGTCACGCCTTGCCTAGGCTGGCAATGTGGCTCGCTCATTGCTAACAGCCGACGATCGTGTCGTCGATCGCGCTGCGCAACGAGTCTGCCAAGGCAAGCCTGGGTGTCGGGATCCAGCCCCACATCTGCCGCCTCAAGGGCCTGCAATGAAGTACTCCGCATGCTCAAAATCCTCCCAGTAATTTGGCCCTCGCGTAGCATGCATCATCGTTAGCTTAGCTGCCCACACCGTCGAATTTGTCTAGCCACATCCCAGCTCATTATCCCACAATTTCTCTCATTTCATTGCCCACGTTTTTCCCACCGATGAGGCCTTGGCAGCAGGGGTGTCACGCCTTGCCCAGGCTGGCTGTGTGGCTCGCTTGTTGCTAACGGCCGACGATCGTGTCGCCGATCGCGCTGCACAATGAGTCCGCCGAGGCAAGCCTGGGCATCGGGATCCAGCCCCGCATCCGCCTCCTCGAGGGCCTGTGACGAAGCACTCCGCAAGCTCGAAATCCCCCCAGCGATTTGGCCCTCGCGTAGCATGCATCATCGTTAGCTTCGCCGCCCACACCGTCGAGCTTGTGTAGCCACATCCCAGCTCATTATCCCATGATTTTTCTCATTTCGTTGTCCATGTTTTTCCCACCGATGAGGCCTTGGCAGCAGGGGTGTCACGCCTTGCCCAGGCTGGCAATGTGGCTCGCTCATTGCTAACGGCCGACGATCGTGTCGTCGATCGCGCTGCGCAACGAGTCCGCCAAGGCAAGCCTGGGTGTCGGGATCCAGCCCCACATCTGCCGCCTCGAGGGCCTGCGACGAAGCACTCCGCATGCTCAAAATCCTCCCAGTAATTTGGCCCTCGCGTAGCATGCATCATCGTTAGCTTAGCTGCCCACACCGTCGAATTTGTCTAGCCACATCCCAGCTCATTATCCCACAATTTCTCTCATTTCATTGCCCACGTTTTTCCCACCGATGAGGGCTTGGCAGCAGGGGTGTCACGCCTTGCCCAGGCTGGCTGTGTGGCTTGCTCGTTGCTAACGGCCGACGATCGTGTCGCCGATCGCGCTGCACAATGAGTCCGCCGAGGCAAGCCTGGGCATCGGGATCCAGCCCCGCATCCGCCTCCTCGAGGGCCTGTGACGAAGCACTCCGCAAGCTCGAAATCCCCCCAGCGATTTGGCCCTCGCGTAGCATGCATCATCGTTAGCTTCGCCTCCCACTCCGTCGAGCTTGTGTAGCCACATCCCAGCTCATTATCCCATGATTTTTCTCATTTCGTTGTCCATGTTTTTCCCACCGATGAGGCCTTGGCAGCAGGGGTGTCACGCCTTGCCCAGGCTGGCTGTGTGGCTCGCTCGTTGCTAACGGCCGACGATCGTGTCGTCGATCGCGCTGCGCAACGAGTCCGCCAAGGCAAGCCTGGGTGTCGGGATCCAGCCCCGCATCTGCCGCCTCGAGGGCCTGCGACGAAGCACTCCGCATGCTCAAAATCCTCCCAGTAATTTGGCCCTCGCGTAGCATGCATCATCGTTAGCTTAGCTGCCCACACCGTCGAATTTGTCTAGCCACATCCCAGCTCATTATCCCACAATTTCTCTCATTTCATTGCCCACGTTTTTCCCACCGATGAGGGCTTGGCAGCAGGGGTGTCACGCCTTGCCCAGGCTGGCCGTGTGGCTCGCTCGTTGCTAACGGCCGACGATCGTGTCGTCGATCGCGCTGCGCAACGAGTGCCTAGGCAAGCCTGCGTCGGGATCCACCCCCGCCGCCGAGGGCCTGTGACGAAGCACTCCGCAAGCTCAAAATCCCCCAGCGATTTGGCCCTCGCGTAGATGCATCATCGTTAGCTTCGCTCCCACTCCGTCGAGTTTGTGTAGCCAATCCCAGCTCATTATCCTTTCTCTCATTTCGTTGCCCACGTTTTTCCCACCGATGAGGCCTTGGCAGCAGGGGTGTCACGCCTTGCCCAGGCTGGCTGTGTGGCTCGCTCATTGCTAACGGCCGACGATCGTGTCGTCGATCGCGCTGCCAATGAGTCCGCCTAGGCAAGCCTGGGCGTCGGGATCCAGCCCCGCATCCGCCGCCAGGGCCTGTGACGAAGCACTCCGCAAGCTCGAAATCCCCCCAGCGATTTGGCCCTCGCGTAGCATGCATCATCGTTAGCTTCGCCTCCCACTCCGTCGAGCTTGTGTAGCCACATCCCAGCTCATTATCCCATGATTTTTCTCATTTCGTTGTCCATGTTTTTCCCACCGATGAGGCTTGGCAGCAGGGGTGTCACGCCTTGCCCAGGCTGGCTGTGTGGCTCGCTTGTTGCTAACGGCCGACGATCGTGTCGCCGATCGCGCTGCACAATGAGTCCGCCGAGGCAAGCCTGGGCATCGGGATCCAGCCCCGCATCCTCCTCCTCGAGGGCCTGTGACGAAGCACTCCGCAAGCTCGAAATCCCCCCAGCGATTTGGCCCTCGCGTAGCATGCATCATCGTTAGCTTCGCCTCCCACTCCGTCGAGCTTGTGTAGCCACATCCCAGCTCATTATCCCATGATTTTTCTCATTTCGTTGTCCATGTTTTTCCCACCGATGAGGCCTTGGCAGCGGGGGTGTCACGCCTTGCCCAGGCTGGCAATGTGGCTCGCTCATTGCTAACGGCCGACGATCGTGTCGTCGATCGCGCTGCGCAACGAGTCCGCCAAGGCAAGCCTGGGTGTCGGGATCCAGCCCCGCATCTGCCGCCTCGAGGGCCTGCGACGAAGCACTCCGCATGCTCAAAATCCTCCCAGTAATTTGGCCCTCGTGTAGCATGCATCATCGTTAGCTTAGCTGCCCACACCGTCGAATTTGTCTAGCCACATCCCAGCTCATTATCCCACAATTTCTCTCATTTCATTGCCCACGTTTTTCCCACCGATGAGGGCTTGGCAGCAGGGGTGTCACGCCTTGCCCAGGATGGCCATGTGGCTCACTCGTTGCTAACGGCCGACGATCGTGTCACCGATCGCGCTGCGCAACGAGTTCGCCTAGGCAAGCCTGAGCGTCGGGATCCAACCCCACGTCCGCCACCTCGAGGGCCTGTGACGAAGCACTCCGCAAGCTCAAAATCCCCCCAGCGATTTGGTCCTCGCGTAGCATGCATCATCGTTAGCTTTGCCACCCACACCGTCGAGTTTTTCAAGCCACATCCCAGCTCATTATCCCACAATTTCTCTCGTTTCGTTGCCCATGTTTTTCCCACCGATGAGGCCTTGGCAGCAGGGGTGTCACGCCTTGCCCAGGCTGGCTGTGTGGCTCGCTTGTTGCTAACGGCCGACGATCGTGTCGCCGATCGCGCTGCACAATGAGTCCGCCGAGGCAAGCCTGGGCATCGGGATCCAGCCTCGCATCCGCCTCCTCGAGGGCCTGTGACGAAGCACTCCGCAAGCTCGAAATCCCCCCAGCGATTTGGCCCTCGCGTAGCATGCATCATCGTTAGCTTCGCTGCCCACACCATCGAGTTTGTCTAGCCATATCGCAGCTCATTATCCCACAATTTCTCTCATTTCATTGCCCACGTTTTTCCCACCGATGAGGCCTTGGCAGCAGGGGTGTCACGCCTTGCCCAGGCTGGCTGTGTGGCTTGCTTGTTGCTAACGGCCGACGATCGTGTCGCCGATCGCGCTGCACAATGAGTCCGCCGAGGCAAGCCTGGGCATCGGGATCCAGCCCCGCATCCGCCTCCTCGAGGGCCTGCAACGAAGCACTCTGCATGCTCAAAATCCCCCCAGAAATTTGGCCCTCGCGTAGCATGCATCATCGTTAGCTTCGCCGCCCACACCGTCGAGCTTGTGTAGCCACATCCCAGCTCATTATCCCACGATTTTTCTCATTTCGTTGCCCACAATTTAGCGGATTTCGTTTCCCACGTTTTCCCCCCTTCGTTGGCTACTGATTGGGCGTCCCACACTCTTCGGCCGACGTCGCCGGCCGCCTGCCTGCCGGCGGTGGGGGCCGCCACAGCCACGCACCACCGGCTGGATGGGCAAGGCAGCAAGCCGCCCTGCCCATGCCATGCGCGCTGGGTTGCCCAAGCCCAGCGCCTGCCCACGTGGGATAGGCAGGGGGGGAGGCATGCATGGCCTGTTGGCACCCAGCAAGCTAGGTGACCACCTCCCCCCTAAAGAGTGTTAAATGAAATTTCACTCCCGGCAAGAGGAAACATCAATATATCTGAGCCGTCATAATGGGTCTAAAAAATTATTTACTTGGAATTTTGAGCTGAAATTTTGTATATAAATGGAGAATAATCATATCTACCACCGGAAAGAATTTCAGAATTTTCTGGGCACTAAATTTTTTTTAATGAATTTTCTAGAGCCCAAATTGAAAAAATCATCAATAATAGACCATGAGTCAAAATGATCCCAAATTCAGAGGCAGACTCCTCATGAATTACACGAATTATTTGAGTAATTTCAGGACCAATTCCATGATTAAAATACGGTCAATTCACAACAATTTCGCAACTGGGCATTGCGGCTAGCAGGCTGGGGCAGCTGCGCCTCTGCCTGGCCCATGGTGCATGCTGGCTGCCCTGTCCAGCGCACTTCCAGCCACCCCATGGCAGCGCTCAGGGTCCACCAGAGCCAAGGGCCACCGCCAAGGCCAGCTTGCCCATGAAATAAACGCCCACAGCATGTGCTGAGCCTCACAGCGTGCTCGCGACTGCCTCGCGTGGGGCCCCCATGGCAAGGCTGGCGCCGTGGCTGCTGGTAACTGCTGTGGCACCCCTAGCTCGCACTCTGGGCAGTCAGTCAAGGGGCAAGGACGAGGGGGCTGGCTCGCGATGGGCGCACGTGGCCTGGCTGGCGCGCCCACCGCAGCCGCACGCTGGGCAAGCAGCCCATGCCGTGCCTGCTGGGGGCTGCCTGGGCGTGCCACCCGTGCCCAGGGTCCGTGAGACGTGGCCCCCTGGCTCGCTCGCTGGGCAGTATGTCAAGGGATAGGGACGTGGGGGCTGGCTCGCGATGGGCGCCGGCGGCCTGGCTGGCTCACCCACCGCTGCCGCACGCTGGGCGTGCAGCCCATGCCGTGCCAGCTGGGGGCTGCCTGGGCCTGCCACCCGTGCCCGGGGTCAGAGCGATGTGGCACCCCCTGCTCGCACGCTGGGAAGTCAGTCGAGGGGATGGGACGAGGGGGCTGGCTCGCAATGGGCGCCGCGGCCTTGCTGGCGCGCCCACCGCTGCCCCACGCTGGGCGAGCAGCCCATGCCGTGCCTGCTGGGGGCTACCTGGGCATGCCACACATGCCCAGGGTTTGTAAGACGCGGCCCTCCTGACTCGGTCGCTGGGCACTTAGTCGAGGGACAGGGACGTGGGGGCTAGCTCGCGATGGGCGCCCGCGGCCTGGCTGGTGCACCCACCGCTGCCGCAGGCTGGGCGTGCAGCCCATGCCGTGCCTGCTTGGGGCTGCCTGGGCATGCCACCCATGCCCAGGGTCCGTGCGATGCGGCACCCCTGGCTCCCACGCTGGGCAGTCAGTCGAGTGGCAGGGAGGAGGGGGCTGGCTCGCGATGGGCACCCGTGGCCTGGCTGGGGAGCCCACCGCTGCCGCACGCTGGGCAAGCAGCGCATGCCGTGCCTGCTGGGGGCAACCTGGGCGTGCCACACGTGCCCAGGGATTGTAAGACGCGGCCCCCCTGACTTGCTCGCTGGGCACTTAGTCGAGGGACAGGGACGTGGGGGCTAGCTCGCGATGGTCGCCCGCGGCCTGGCTGGCGCACCCGCCGCTGCCGCACGCTGGGCGTGCAGCCCATGCCATGCCTGCTTGGGGCCGCCTGGGCGTGCCACCCGTACCCAGGGTCCGTGCGACGCGGCACCCCTGGCTCCCACGCTGGGCAGTCAGTCGAGGGGCACGGAGGAGGGGGCTGGCTCGCGATGGGCGCCCGCGGCTTGGCTGGGGTGCACAACGCTGCCGCACACTGGACGAGCAGCCCATGCCGTGCCTGCTTGGGGCTACCTTGGCGTGCCACACGTGCCCAGGGTTTGTAAGACACGGCCCCCCTGACTTGCTAGCTTGGCACTTAGTCGAGGGACAGGGACGTGGGGTTGGCTCACGTTGGGCGCCCACGGCCTTGCCGGTGCGCCCACCGCTGCAGTACGCTGGGCGAGCAGCCTATGCCATACCTGCTGGGGGCTGCCTGGGCGTGCCACCCATGCCAAGGGTCCGTGCGATGCGGCTCCCCTGGCTCGCTCACTGGGAACTTAGTTGAGGGACAGGGATGTGGGGGTTGGCTCACGTTGGGCGCCCGCGGCCTTGCCGGTGCGCCCACCGCTGCAGTACGCTGGGCGAGCAGCCTATTCCATGCCTGCTGGGGGCTGCCTGGGGGTGCCACCCATGCCAAGGGTCTGTGCGATGCAGCCCCCCTGGCTCACTCACTTGGCACTTAGTCGAGGGACAGGGACGTGGGGGCTGGCTCACGTTGGGCGCCCGCGGCATTGCCGGTGCGGCCACCGCTGCAGCACGCTGGGCGAGCAGCCTATGCCGTGCCTGCTGGGGGCTGCCTGGGCCTGCCACCCTTGCCCAGGGTCCGTGCGACACGGCACCCCTGGCTCGCACGCTGGGCAGTCCGTCGAGGGGCAGGGACGAGGGGGCTGGCTCGCGATGGGTGCCCGCACCCTGGCTGCCGCGGCTGCTGCTGCCGCACGATGGGCGAGCAGCCAATGCAGTGCCTGCTATGGGCTGCCTGGGTGTGCCACCCGTCCCCAGGGGCCGTGCAACATGGCACTCCTGGCTCGCACGCTGGGCAGTCAGTTGAGGGGCAGGGATGAAGGGGTTGGCTCGCGATCGGCGCCCGCGGCCTGGCTTGCGCGGCCACTGCAGCTGAACGCTGGGCGAGCAGCCCATGCCGTGCCTGCTGGGGGCTGCCTGGGCGTGCCACCCATGCACAGGGTCTGTGCGATGCGGCCCTCCTGGCTCGCTCGCTGGGCACTTTGTCGAGGGACAGGGACGTGGGGGCTAGCTCGCGATGGGCGACCAAGGCCTGGCTGGCGCGCCCACCGCTGCCGCACGCTGGGGGAGCAGCCCATGCTGTGCCTACTGGGGGCTGCCCGCAAGTGCGACCCATGCCCAGGGTCCGTGCGACGTGGTAACCCTTGCTCGCACCCTGGGCAGTCAGTCGAGGGGCAGGGACTCGGGGGCTGGCTCGCGATGGGCGCCCACGGCCTTTCTGGCGCGCCCACCGCTGCCGCACGCTGGGCGAGCAGCCAATGCCGTGCCTGCTGGGGGCTGCCTTGGTGTGTCACCCATTTCAAGGGTCCGTGCGACATGGCCCCCCTGGCTCGCTCACTGGGCACATAGTCGAGGAACAGGAACATGGGGGCTAGCTCGCGATGGGCGCCCGCGGCCTACCTAGCGCACCCACCGCTGCCGCACGCTGGGCGAGCAGCCCATGCCGTGCCAGCTGGGGGCTGCCTTGGCATGCCACCCGTGCCCAGGTTCCATGCAACACGGCCCCCCTGGCTCGCTCGCTGGGCACTTAGTCGAGGGACAGGAACGTGGGGGCTAGCTTGCGATGGGCGCCCGCGGCCTGGCTTGCGCGGCCACCGCTGCCGCACGCAGGGCGTGCAGCCCATGCCGTGCCTGCTGGGGGCTGCCTGGGCATGGCACCCATGCCCTGGGTCTGTGCGACATGGCACCCCTGGCTCGCACGCTGGGCAGTCAGTCGAGGGGCAGGGACTCGGGGGCTGGCTCGCGATGGGCGCCCGCGGCCTGGCTGGCACACCCACCGCTGAAGCACGCTGGGCGAGAAGCTCATGCCTTACCGGCTGGGGGCTGCCTGGGCGTGCCACACGTGCCCAGGGTCTGTACGACGTGGCCCCCATGGCTCGCTCGCTGGGCACTTAGGCTATGGACAGGAACATGGGGGCTAGCTTGCGATGGGCGCCCGCGGCCTGGCTTGCGCGGCGACCGCTGTCGCACGATGGGCGAGATTCCCATGCCATGCCTGCTGTGGGCTGCCTGGGTGTGCCACCCGTGCCCAGGGTCCATGCGACGCGGCCCCCCTGTCTCGCTCGCTGGGCACTTAGTTGAGGGACAGGAACGTGGGGGCTAGCCCACGATAGGCGCCCGCAGCCTGGCTGGCGTGGCCGCCGCTGCCGCATGCTGGGCGAGCAGCCCATGCCATACCTGCTGGGGGCTGCCAGGGTGTGCCACCCGTGCCCAGAGTCCATGCAATGCAGCCCCCCTGGCTCAATCGCTGGGCACATAGTTAAGGGACAGGGATGTGGGGGCTGGCTCGCAATGGGCGCCCGCTGCCTGGCAGGCGCGCCCACCGCTCCCGCCTGCTGGGCGAGCAGCCCATGCCGTGCCCAGGTTCCATGCGACGTGGCACCTCTGGCTCGCACACTGGGCAGTCATTCGAGGGGCAGGGCCTCGGGGGCTGGCTCATGATGGGCACCCGCGTCCTTGCTGGCACGCCCACCGCTGCAGCACGCTGGGCCAGCAGCCCATGCCGTTTCTTCTGGGGGCTGCCTGGGTGTGCCACCCATGCCCAGGGTCCATGCGACTCGGCCCCCGTGGCTCACTCGCTGAGCACATAATTAAGGGACAGGGACGTGGGGGCTGGCTCGCGATGGGCGCCCGCAGCCTGTCTGGCGCACCCACATCTGCCGCACACTGGGCGAGCAGCCCATGCCGTGCCTGCTGGGGGCTGCCCGGGTGTGCCACCCATGCCCAGGGTCCATGCGATGCGGCACCCCTGGTTCCCACGATGGGCAGTCAGTCGAGGGGCAGGGACGAGGGGTCTGGCTCGGGAGGGGCGCCCGCAGCCTTGCTGGTGCGCCCACCGCTGCTGCACGCTGGGCATGCAGCCCATGCCGTGCCTGCAGTGGGCTGTCTGGGTGTGCAACCCGTGCCCAGTGTCCGTGCAACGTGGTACCCCTGGCTCGCACCTTGGGCACTTGGTCAAGGGTTAGGGACGTGGGGGCTAGCTCGCGATGGGCGACCGCGGCCTGGCTGGCTCGCCCACCGCTGCCACACGCTGGGCGAGCAGCCCATGCCATGCCTGCTGGGGGCTGCCAGGGCGTACCACCCATGCCCAGGGTCCCTGCTTCACAGCCCCCCTGGCTCGCTCACTGAGCATATAGTCAAGGGACAGAGACGTGTGGGCTGGCTCGCGATGGGCGCCCGCGGCCTGGCTGGCGCACCCTCAGCTGCCGCACACTGGGCGAGCAGCCCATGCCGTGCCTGCTGGGGGCTGCCCGGGCGTGCCACCTGTGCCCAGGGTCCATGCGACGCGGCCCTCCTGGCTCGCTCGCTGGGCACATTGTCGAGGGACAAGGACGTGGGGACTAGCTCGCGAAGGGCGACCAAGGCCTGGCTGGCGCGCCCACCGCTTCTGCACGCTGGGGGAGCAGCCCATGCCATGCCTGCTGGGGGCTGCCAGGGTGTAACACCCGTGCCCAGAGTCCATGCGATGTGGCCCCCCTGGCTCAATCGCTGGGCACAGAGTTAAGGGACAGGGATGTGGGGGCTGGGTCGCAATGGGCGCCCGCTGCCTGGCAGGCGCGCCCACTGCTCCTGTACACTGGGCGAGCAGCCCATGCCGTGCCTGCTGGGGGCTGCCCGGGCGTGCCACCCGTGCCCAGGTTCCGTGCGACGCGGCACCCCTGGCTTGCACACTGGGCAGTCATTCGAGGTGCACGGACTCGAGGGCTGGCTCGCACGCTGGGCATTCAGTGAAGAGGCAGGGACTAGGGGGATGGCTCGCGATGGGCGCCCGCGGCCTTGCTGGTCGCCCACCGCAGCCGCACGCTGGGTGAGCAGGCCATGCCGTGCCTGCTGGGGGCTGCGTCAGTGTGCCACCCATGCCCAGGGTCCGTGCGACGCGGCACCCCTGGCTCGCACGTTGGGTAGTCAGTCAAGGGGCAGGGACAAGGGGTTGGCTCGCAATCGGCGCCCGCGGCCTGGCTGGTGCGCCACCCGCAGCTGAACGCTGGGCGAGCAGCCCCTGCCGTGCCTGCTGGGGGCTGCCTGGGCGTGCCACCCATGCCCAGGGTCCGTGCGACGCGGCCCTTCTGGCTCGCTCGCTGGGCACTTTGTCAAGGGACAGGGACGTGGGGGCTAGCTCGCGAAGGGTGACCAAGGCCTGGCTGGCGCGCCCACCGCTGCCGCATGCTGGGGGAGCAGCGAATGCCATGCCTGCTGGGGGCTGCCAGGGCGTGCCACCCGTGCCCAGAGTCCATGCGATGCGGCCCCCCTGGCTCAATCGCTGGGCACATAGTTAAGGGACAGGGATGTGGGGCCTGGCTCGCAATGGGCGCCCGCTGCCTGGCAGGCGCGCCCACCGCTTCCGTATGGTGGGTGAGCAGCCCATGCCGTGCCTGCTGGGGGCTGCCCGTGCGTGCCACCCGTGCCCAGGTTCCGTGCGACGCGGCACCCCTGGCTCACACACTGGGCAGTCCGTCGAGGGGCAGGGACGAGGGGGCTGGCTCGCGATGGGCGCCCGCGGCCTGGCTGGCGCTTCCGCCACTACAGAACGATGGGCGAGCAGCCCATGCCATGCCTTCTGGGGGCTGCCTGGGTGTGCCACCCGTGCCTAGGGTCCGTGCGATGCGGCCCCCCTGGCTCGCTCGCGGGGCATTTAGTTGAGGGACAGGAACGTGGGGGCTAGCTCGTGATTGGCGCCTGCAGCCCGGCTGGCGCGCCCGCCGCTGCCGCACGCTGGGCGAGCAGCCAATGCCGTGCCTGCTGGGGGCTTCCGGGCCGTGCCACCCGTGCAAAGGGTCCATGTGATGCGGCCCCCCTGGCTCACTCACAGGGCACTTAGTCGAGGAACAGGAACATGGGGGCTAGCTCGCGATGGGCGCCCGCGGCCTATCTAGCGTGCCCACTGCTGCCGCACGCTGGGCGAGCAGCCCATGCCGTGCCTGCTGGGGGCTTCCTGGGCATGCCATCCGTGCCCTGCATCGGTGCAACGCGGCCCCCCTAGCTCGCTTGCTGGGCACTTAGTCGAGGGACAGGAACGTGGGGGCTAGCTTGCGATAGGCGCCCGCGGCCTGGCTTCCGCGGCCACCGCTGCCGCACGCTGGGCAGGCAGCCCATGCCGTGCCTGCTGGGGGCTGCCTGGGCGTGCCACCCTTTCCCAGGGTCCGTGCGACGCGGCACCCCTGGCTCGCACGCTGGGCAGTCAGTCGAGGGGCAGGGACGAGGGGGCCGGCTTGCATTGGGTGCCCACGGCTTGGTGGCGCGCCGCACGCTGGGCGAGCAGCCTTGCCGTGCCAGCTGGGGGCTGCCTGGGCATGCCACCCATGCCCAGGGTCCTAGCGATGCGGCACCCCTTGCTCGCACCCTGGGCAGTCAGTCGAGGGGCAGGGACTCGTGGGCTGGCTCGCGGTGGGCGCCCGTGGCCTGGTTGGCGTGCCCACCGCTGCCGCACGCTGGGCGAACAACCCATGCCGTGCCTGCTGGGGGCTGCCTGGGCATGCCAGACGTGCCCTGGGTTTGTATGACGTGGCCCCCATGGCTCGCTCGCTGGGTACTTGGTCGAGGGATACGAACGTGGGGGCTAGCTTGCGATGCGCGCCCGCGGCCTGGCTTGCCCGGCCACCGCTGCTGCATGCTGGGCGAGCAGCCCATGCCATGCCTGCTGGGGGCTGCCTGGGCTTGCCGCCCATGCCCAGGGTCCGTACGACGCGGCACCCCTTGCTAGCACGCTGGGCAGTCAGTCGAGGGGTAGGGACGAGGGGGCTGGCTCGGGATGGGCGCCTGCGGCCTCGCTGGCGTGCCCACCGCTGCCACACGCTGGGTGAGCAGCCCATGCCGTGCCTGCTTGGGGCTGGCCAGGCGTGCCACCCGTGCCCGGGGTCCTAGCGACGTGGCACCTCTTGCTCGCACCCTGGGCAGTCAGTCGAGGGGCAGGGACTCGTGGGCTGGCTCCCGATGGGCGCCCGCGGCCTGGTTGGCGCGCCCACCGCTGCCGCACGCTGGGCGAGCAACCCATGCCGTGCCTTCTGGGGGCTGCCTGGGCGTGCCAGATGTGCCCAGGGCGAGCAGCCCATGCCGTGCCTGCTGAGGGCTGCCTGGGCTTGCCACCCGTGCCCAGGGTCCGTGCGACGCGGCACCCCTGGCTCGCACGCTGGGCAGTCAGTCGAGGGGCATTGACGAGGGGGCTGGTTCGCGATGGGCGCCCGCGGCCTAGCTGGCGGGCCCACCGCTGCCGCACACTGGGCTAGCAGGCCATGCCGTGCCTGCTGGGGGCTGCCTGGGCATGCCACCCATCCCAAGGGTCCGTGCGATGCGGCACCCCTTGCTCGCATGCTGGGCAGTCAGTCGAGGGGTAGGGACGAGGGGGCTGGCTCGGGATGGGCGCCCGCAGCCTGGCTGGAGCGCCCACCGCTGCTGCACGCTGGGCGAGCAGCCAATGCCGTGCCTGCTTGGGGCTGGCCAGGCATGCCACCCATTCCCAGGGTCTGTGTGATGTGGCACCCCTGGCTCGCACGCTGGGAAGTCAGTCGAGGGGCATGGACGAGGGGGCTGGCTCGCGATGGGCACCCGTGAACGGGCTGGCACGCCCACCGCTGCCGCACTCTGGGCAAGCAACCCATGCCGTGCCTGCTGGGGGCTTCCCAGGCATTCCACCCGTGCCGAGGGTCCGTGCGACGCGGCAGCCCTGGCTCGCATGCTGGGCAGTCAGTCGAGGGGCGGGGACCAGGGGGCTGGCTAGTGATGGGCGCCCGCGGCCTGGCTGGCTTGCCCACCGCTGCCGCACGCTGGGCGAGCAGCCCATGCCGTGCCTGCTAGGGGCTTCCCGGGGGTGCCACCCACGCCCAGTGTCCATGCGACGCGGCACCCTTTGCTCCCACGCTGGGCAGTCAGTCAAGGGGTAGGGACGAGGGGGCTTGCTCGCAATGGGCACCCGCGGCCTGTCTGGCGGGCCCACCACTGCCGCAAGCTGGGCGAGCAGCGCATGCCGAGCCTGCTGGGGGTTGCCCGGGCGTGCCACCCGTGCCCAGGATCCATGCAATGCGGCACCCCTTACTCGCACGCTGGGCAGTCAGTCGAGGTGAGGGGACGAGGGGGCTGGCTCAAGATGGGCGCCCGCGGCCTGGCTGGCGCGCCCACCGCTGCCGCACGCTGGGCACTTGGCCCTTGCCTTGCCTGTTGGGGGCTGCCTGGGCATGCCTTCCGTGCCAAGGGTCCATGCGAAGCGGCTCCCTTGGCTCGGTCACTGGGCACTTAGTCGAGGGACAGGGACGAGGGGGCTGGCTCGGGATGGGAGCCCGTGGCCTGGCTGGCTCGCCCAGCGCTGCCGCACGCAGGGCGAGCAGCCGATGCCGTGCCTGCTGGCGGCTGCCCGGGTGTGCGACTCATGCCCAGGGTCCGTGCAACGCGGCACCTCTGGCTCGCACGCTGGGCAGTCAGTCGAGGGGCAGGGACGAGGGGGCTGGCTCGTGATGGGCGCCGCGGCCTTGCTGGCGCGCCCATCGCTCCCGCACGCTGGGCGAGCAGCCCATGCCGTACCTGCTGGGGGCAGCCCAGGCATGCCACCCGTGCCCAGGGTCCGTGCGACATGGCACCCCTGGCTCGCACGCTGGGCAGTCTGTCGAAGGGCAGGGACGAGGTGTCTGGCTCGTGATGGGCACCCGTGGCCTGGCTGGCGCGCCCACCGCTGCCGCACGCTGGGCGAGCAGCCCATGCCGTGCCTGCTGGAGGCTGCCTGGGCGTGCCACCTGTGCCCAGGGTCTGTTCGACGTGGCACCCCTGGCTCGCACGCCGGGCAGTCCGTTGAGGGGAAGGGACGAGGGGGCTGGCTCGCGATGGGCGCCCACGGCCCTGGCTGGCGCCCCAGCCGCTACCGCACGATGGGCAAGCAGCCCATGCCATGCCTTCTGGGGGCTGCCTGGGTGTACCACCCGTGCCTAGGGTCCGTGCGACGCGGCCCCCCTGGCTTGCTCGCTGGGCACTTAGTCGAGGGACAGGAACGTGGGGGCTAGCCCGCGATGGGCGCCCGCGGCCTGGCTGGCGCTCCCGCCGCTGCCGCATGCTGGGCGGGCAGCCAATGCCGTGCCTGCTGGGGGCTGCTTTGGTGGGCCACCCATTCCAAGGGTCCATGCGACGTGGCCCCACTGGCTCGCTCACTGGGCACTTAGTTGAGGAACAGGAACGTAGGGGCTAGCTCGCGATGGGCACACGCGGCCTATCTAGCGCGCCCACCGCTGCTGCATGCTGGGCGAGCAGTCCATGCCATGCCAGCTGGGGGCTTCCTTGGCAGGCCACCCGTTCCCAGTGTCCATGCAACGCGGCCCCCCTGGCTCGCTCGCTGGGCACTTAGTCGAGGGACCGGAACGTGGGGGCTAGCTTGCAATGGGCACCCGCGGCATGGCTTGCGCGGCCTCCGCTGCCGCACGCTCGGCGAGCAGCCCATCCCGTACCTGCAGGGGGCTGCCTGGGCATGCCACCCGTGCCCAGGGTCCGTGCGACCCGGCACCCCTGGCTCGCACGCTGGGCAGTCAGTCGAGGGGCAGGGACGAGGGGGCTGGCTCGTGATGGGCGCCGCGGCCTTGCTGGCGCGCCCACCGCTCCCGCACGCTGGGCGAGCAGCCCATGCCGTGCCTGCTGGGGGCTGCCTGGGCGTGCCACATGTGCCCAGGGTCTGTGCGACGCGGGCCCCCTGGCTCGCTCGCTGGTCACTTAGTCAAGGGACAGGAACGTGGGGGCTAGCTCGCGAAGGGCGCCCGCGGCCTGGCTGGCGCGCCCACCGCTGCCGCACGCTGGGCGAGTAGCCCATGCCGTGCCTGCTGGGGGCTGCCCAGGCGTACCACCCGTGCCCATGGTGTTAGCAACACGGCACCCCTTGGTCGCACCCTGGGCAGTCAGTCGAGGGGCAGGGACTCGGTGGCTGGCTCAAGATGGGCACCCACGGCCTTGCTGGCGCCCCCACCGCTGCCGCACGCTGGGCGAGCAGCCCATGTCGTGCCTGCTGGGGGCTGCCTGGGCATGCCACATGTGCCCAGGGTCTGTGCGACACGGCCCCCCTGGCTCGCTCGCTGGTCACTTAGTCAAGGGACAGGAACGTGGGGGCTAGCTCGGGATGGGCGCCCGCGGCCTGGCTGGCGCGCCCACCGCTGCCGCACGCTGTGCGAGTAGCCCATGCCGTGCCTGCTGGGGGCTGCCCGGGCGTACCACCCATGCCCATGGTGTTTGCAACGTGGCACCCCTTGGTCGCACCCTGGGCAGTCAGTCGAGGGGCACGGATTCGTGGGCTGGCTCGTGATGGGCGCCAGCGGCCTGGTTGGCGTGCCCACCGCTGCCGAACGCTGGGCAAGCAACCCATGCCGTGCCTGCTGGGTGCTGCCTGGGCATGCCAGACGTGCTAAGGGTCTGTACGACGTGGCCCCCATGGCTCGCTTGCTGGGCACTAGGTCGAGGGACAGGAACGTGGGTGCTAGCTTGCGATGCACGCCTGCGGCCTGGCTTGCGCGGCCACCGCTGCCACTCGCTGGGCGAGCAGCCCATGCCGTGCCTGCTGGGGCCTGCCTGGGCATGCCACCCGTGCCCAGGGTCCGTGCGATGTGGCACCCCTGGCTTGCACGCTGGGCAGTCAGTCGAGGGGCATTGACGAGGGGGCTGATTCGCGATGGGTGCCCGCGGCCTAGCTGGCGGGCCCACCGATGCTTCACACTGGGCGACCAGCCCATGCTGTGCCTGCTGGGGGCTGCCTGGGCGTGCCATATGTGCCCAGGGTCTGTGCAACACGGCCCCCCTGGCTCGCTTGCTGGTCACTTAGTCGAGGGACAGGAACGTGGGGGCTAGCTCACGATGGGCGCCTGTGGCCTCGCAGGTGGGCCCACCACTGCCACACGCTGGGCACTTGGCCCATGCTGTGCCTTCTGGGGGCTGCCTGGGCATGCCTCCTGTGCCAAGGGCATTTGACAAGGCTCCCCTGGCTCGCTCGCTGGGCACTTAGTCGAGGGACATGGACAAGAGGGCTGTCTCGCGCTGGGCGCCTGTGGCCTGGCTGCCGCGCCCACCGCTGCCGCACGCTGGGCACTTGGCCCATGCCGCGCCTGCTGGGGGCTCCCTGGGCATATCTCCCATGCCTAGGGCCCATGCGATGCGGCTCCCCTGGCTCGCTCGCTGGGCAGTCAGTTGAGGGGCAGGGACGAGGGCGCTTACTCGCGATGGGCGCATGTGGCCTGGCTGGCGCGCCCACCGCTTTCGCACGCTGGGTGAGCAGTCCATACCGTGCCGGCTGGGGGCTGCCTGGGCGTGCCACCGGTGCCCAGGATCCGTGCAATGCAGCACCTCTGGCTCGCACACTTCGCAGTCAGTCGAGGGGCAGGGACGAGGGAACTGGCTCATGATGGACGCCCGCGGCCTGGCTGGCGCGCCCACCGCTGCGGCAGGCTGGTCGAACAGCCCATGCTGTGCCTGCTGGGGGATTCTTGGGTGTGCCACCAGTGACCAGGGTCCATGCGACGTGGAACCCCCGGCTCGCATGCCAGCTGTCAGTCGAGGGGCAGGGACGAGGGGGCTGGCTCGCGAGGGGCACCCGCGACCTTGCTGGTGCGCCCACCGCTGCTGCACGCTGGGCGAGCAGCCTATGCCGTTCCTGCTGCGGGCTGTCTGGGTGTGCAACCCGTGCCCAGTGTCCGTGCGACGTGGTACCCCTGGCTCGCACGTTGGGCACTTAGTCGAGGGACAGGGACGTGGGGGATAGCTCGCGATGGGTGACCGCGGCCTGGCTGGCTCGCGCACCGCTGCCGCACGCTGGGCGAGCAGCCCATGCCATGCCCGCTGGGAGCTGCCAGGGAGTGCCACCCATGCCCAGGGTCCGTGCTTCGCAGCCCCCCTTGCTCTCTCACTGAGCATATAGTCAAGGGACAGGGACGTGGGGGCTGGCTCGCGACGGGCGCCCGCGGCCTGGCTGGCGCACCCACAGCTGCCACACGCTGGGCGAGCAGCCCATACCGTGCCTGCTGGGGGCTGCCCGGGCATGCCACCCGTGCCCAGGGTCCACGCGACATGACACCCCTGGCTTGCACGCTGGGCAGTGAGTCGAGGGGCAGGGATGAGGGGGTTGGCCCGCGATGCGCGCCCTCGGCCTTGCTGGCGCGCCAACCACAGCCGCACGCTGGGTGAGCAGGCCATGCCGTGCCTGCTGGGGGCTGCCTCGGTGTGCCACCCATGCCCAGGTTCCGTGCGACGCGGTACCCCTGGCTCGCACGTTGGGTAGTCAGTCGAGGGGCAGGGACGAGGGGTTGGCTGACGATCGGCGCCCGCGGCCTGGCTGGCACGCCCACCGCAGCCGAACGCTGGGCGAGAAGCCCATGCCGTGCCTGCTGGGGGCTGTCTGGGCATGCCACCCATCCCCAGGGTCCGCGCGACGCGGCCCCCCTGGCTCGCTCACTGGGCACTTTGTCGAGCGACAAGGACGTGGGGGCTAGCTCGCGAAGGGCGACCAAGGCCTGGCTGGCGTGCCCACCGCTGCTGCACGCTGGGGAAGCAGCCCATGCCATGCCTGCTGTGGGCTGCCAGGGCGTGCCACCAGTGCCCAGAGTCCATGCGATGCGGCCCCCCTGGCTCAATCGCTGGGCACTTAGTCGAGGGAAAGGGACGTGGGGGTTGGCTCGCAACGGGCGCCCGCTGCCTGGCTGGCGCACCCACAGCTGCCGCACACTGGGTGAGCAGCCCATGCCGTGCCTGCTGGGGGCTGCCCGGGCATGCCACCCATGCCCAGGGTCCATGCGATTCGGCACCCCTGGCTCGCACGTTGGGCAGTGAGTCGAGGGGCAGGGACGAGGGGTTGGCTCGCGATCGGTGCCCGCGGCCTGGCTGGCACGCCCCCCGCAGCCGCACGCTGGGTGAGCAGCCCATGCCCTGCCTGCTGGGGGTAGCCTGGGCATGCAGCCCGTGCCCAGTGTCCATGTGACGTGGCACCCCTGGCTCGCACGTTGGGTAGTCAGTCGAGGGGCAGAGACGAGGGGTTGGCTCGCGATTGGCGCCCGCGGCATGGCTTGCGCGCCCACCTCAGCCGCACGCTGGGCGAGCAGCCCATGCCCTGCCTGCTGGGGGCAGCCTGGGTGTGCAACCCGTGCCCAGTGTCCGTGCGAAGCGGCACCCCTGGCTCGTACGTTGGGTAGTAAGTCGAGGGACAGGGACGAGAGGTTGGCTCGCGATCGTTGCCCGCGGCCTGGCCGGCGCGCCCACCGCAGCTGCACGCTGGGCGAGCAGCCCATGCCGTGCCTGCTGGGGGCTGCCTGGGCAGGCCACTAGTGCCCAGAGTCCATGCGATGCGGCCTCCCTGGCTCAATCGCTGGGCACTTAGTCGAGGGAAAGGGATGTGGGGGTTGGCTCGCAATAGGCGCCCGCTGCTGGGATGGCGCGCCCGCCGCTGCCGCACGCTGGGTGAGCAGCCCATGCCGTCCCTGCTGGGGGCTGCCTGGGCGTGCCACACATGCCCAGGGTCTGTGTGATTCGGCCGCCCTGGCTCGCTGGGCACTACGTCAAGGGACGGGGACGTGGGGGCTGGCTCGCGATGGGCGCACACGGCCTGGCCCAGCGCTGCCGCACGCTGGTCGAGCAGCCCATGCAAAGCCTGCTGGGTGCTGCCTGCACGTTCAAGCTGTGCCCAGGGTCCATGCGAGGTGGCCCCCCTGGCTCGCTCGCTCGGCACATAGTCGAGGGACTGGGACGTGGGGGCTGGCTCGGGATTGGCGCCCGCGGCCTGGCTGGCGCACCCACCACTGCCGCACGCTGGGCGAGCATCCCATGCTGTGCTTGCTGGGGGCTACCCGGGCATGCCGCCCTTGCCCAGGGTCCGTGCGATGCTGCACCCCTGGCTGCTATGCTGGGCAGTCAGTCGAGGGGCAGGGACGAGGGGGCTGGCTCGCGATGGGCGCCCACGGCCTGGCTGGCGTGCCCACCGCTGCCGCACACTGGGCATGCAGCTCATGCCATGCTTGCTGGGGGCTTCCTGGGCATGCCACTGATGCCCACGGCCCCCCTGGCTCGCTCGCTGGGAAATACGTCGAGGGACAGGGACGTGGGAGTTGGCTCGCGATGGGCGCCAGCGGCCTGGCTGGTGCGTCCACCTCCGCCGCACGATGAGCGAGCAGCCCATTCCATGCCTGCTGGGGGCTTCCCGGGGTGTGCCACCCATTCCCAGGGTTTTTGCGACGCGGCACCCGTGGTTCGCAAGCTGGGCAGTCAGTCGAGGGGCAGGGACTCGGGGGCTGGCTCGCGATGGGCACCCGCAGCCTGGATGACGTGCCACCACTGCTGCACGCTGGGCGAGCAGCCCATGCCGTGCCTGCTGGGGGCTGCCTGGGCCTGCCACCCGTGCCCAGGGACCTTGTGACGGGGCCCCCCTGGCTCGCTCGCTGGGCACTTAATCGAGGGACAGGCACGTGGGGGCTGGCTCGCGATAGGCGCCCGCGGCCTGGCTGGCGCGCCCACCGCTGCCGCACGCCGGGCGAGCAGCCCATGCCGTGCCTGCTGGGGGCTGCCTGGGCCTGCCACCCGTGCCCAGGGACCTTGTGACGGGGCCCCCCTGGCTCGCTCGCTGGGCACTTAATCGAGGGACAGGGACGTGGGGGCTGGCTCGCGATAGGCGCCCGCGGCCTGGCTGGCGCGCCCACCGCTGCTGCACGCTGGGCAAGCAGCCCATGCCATGCCTGCAGGGAGCTGCCCGGGCATGCCACCTGTCCCCAGGGTCTGTGCGACGGGGCACCCCTGGGTCGCACGCTGGGTAGTCAGTTGAGGGGCGGGGACCAGGGGGCTGGCTCGTGACGGGCGCCCACGGCCTGGCTTCTGCGCCTACGGCTGCCGCACGCTGGGTGAGTAGCCCATGCCGTTCCTGCTAGGGGCTGCCCGGGCGTGCTACCCATGCCCAGGGTCTGTTCGATGCGGCAACTCTGGCTCGCACGCTTGGCAGTCAGTCGAGGGGGCTGGCTCGTGATGGGCGCCCAAGGCCTGGGTGGCGCACCCACCTCTGCCGCATGCTGGGCGAGCAGCCCATGCGGTGCCTGCTGGGAGCTGCCTGGGCATGCCACACGTGCCCAGGCTCTGTGCGACGCGGCCCCCCAGGCTCGCTCGCTGGGCACTTAGTCGAGGGACTGGGACGTGGGGACTGGCTCGGGATGGGCACCCGCAGCCCGGCTGGCGCGCCCACCGCTGCAGCACGCTGGGCGAGCAGCCCATGCTGTGCCTGCTGGGGGCTTCCCGGGTGTGCCACCTGTTCCCAAGGTCCGTGCGATGCGGCTTCCATGGCTCAGAGGCTGGGCAGTCAGTCGAGGGGCAGAGACTCGGGGGCTGGCTCGCGATGGTCACCTGCGGCCTGGCTGGCGCTCCAGCAGCTGCCGCACGCTGGGCAAGCAGCCCTTGCTGTGCCTGCTGGGGGCTGCCTGGGCGTGCCACTCATGCCCAGGGTCCGTGTGATGCGGCCCCTCTGGCTCGCTCGCTGGGCACTACGTCGAGGAACAGGGACGTGGGGGCTGGTTCGCGATGCGCGCCCGTGGCCTGGCTGGCGCGCCCACCGCTGCTGCACGCTGGGCGAGCAGCCCATGCCGTGCCTGCTGGGGGCTGCCCGGGTGTGCCACCCATGCCCAGGGTCTGTGCAATGCGGCAACTCTTGCTCGCACGCTGGGCAGTCAGTCGAGGGGCAGGGACGAGGGGGCTTGCTCGTGATGGGCGCCTGCGGCCTGGGTGGCGCACCCACCTCTGCCTTACGCTGGGCGAGCAGCCCATGCGGTGCCTGCTGGGAGCTGCCTGGGCGTGCCATACATGCCCAGGCTCTGTGCAACGTGGCCCCCCGGGCTCGCTCGCTGGGCACTTAGTCGAGGGACTGGGACGTGGGGACTGGCTTGGGATGGGCGCCCGCGGACCGGCTGGCGCGCCCACCGCTGCCGCACGCTGGGCGAGCAGCCCATCCCGAGCCTGCTGGGGGCTGCCTGGGCGTGCCACCCATGCCCATGGTCTGTGCAACAAAGCCCCCCTTGCTCACTTGCTGGGCACTTAGTCGAGGGACAGGGATGTGGGGGCTGGCTCGCGATGGACGCCCGCGGCCGGGATGACGCTCCCACCGCTGCCGCACGCTGGGCGAGCAACCCATGCCGTGCCTTCTGGTGGCAGCCCAGGTTTGCCACCCGTGCCCAGGGTCCGTACGATGCGGCACCCCTGGCTCCCACACTGGGCAGTCAGTCGAGGGGCAGGGACGAGGGGGATGGCTCGCGATGGGCGCCCGCGGCCTGGCTGGCACGCCCACTGCTGCCGCACACTGGGCGAGCAGCCCATGCCATGCCTGCTGGGGGCTGCCCGGGTGTGCCAACCGTGCCCAGGGTCCGTGCAACGCTGCTTCCTTGCCTCGCAGGCTGGGCAGTCAGTCGAGGGGCAGGGACTCGGGGGCTGGCTCGCGATGGGTGCCCGCAGCCTGGCTGGCGCGCCAGCCGCTGCCGCTCACTGGGCGAGCAGCCCATGCCGTGCCTGCTGGCGGCTGCCTGGGAGTGCCACACATGTCCAAGGTCCGTGTGATGCGGCCCCCTTGTCTCACTCGCTGGGCACTACGTCGAGGGACAGGGACGTGGGGGCTGGCTCGCGATGGGCGCCCGCGGCCTGGCTGGCGCGACCACCGCTGCCGTACACTGGGCGAGCAGCCCATGCTGGGCCTACTAGGGGCTGCCCGGGAATGCCACCCGTGCCCAGGGTCTGTGCGATGTGGCACCCCTGGATCCCATGCTGGGCAGTCAGTCGAGGGGCAGGGACTAGGGGGCTGGCTCGCGATGGGTGCCCGCGGCCTGGCTGGCGCGCCAGCTGCTGCCGCTCACTGGGCGAGCAGCCCATGCCATGCCTTCTGGGGGCTGCCTGGGAGTGCCACACATGTCCAAGGTCCGTGTGATGCGGCCACCCTTGGCTCGCTCGCTGGGCACTACGTCGAGGGACAGGGACGTGGGGGCTGGCTCGCGATGGGCGCCCGCGGCCTGGCTGGCGCGACCACTGCTGCCGTACACTGGGCGAGCAGCCCATGCCGTGCCTGCTGGGGGCTTCCTTGGTGTACCACCCTTGCCCAGGGTCCGTGCGAGGCGGCCCCCCTGGCTCGCTCGCTGGGCACTTAGTCGAGGGACGGGGACGTGGGGGCTGGCTCGCGATGGGCGCCCGCGGCCTGGCTAGTGTGCCCACCACTGCTGTACGCTGGGCAAGCAGTCCATGCTGTGCCTGCTGGGGGCTGCCTGGTCGTGCCACCCGTGCCCAGGGTCCGTGCGATGCAGCCCCCCTGGCTCGCTCGCTTGGCACATAGTCGAGGAACAGGGACGTGGGGGCTGGCTTGCGATAAGCGCCCGCGGCCTGGCTGGCACGCCCACCGCTGCCACACGCTGGGCGAGCAGCCCATGCCGTGCCTTCTGGGGGCTGCCTGAGCATGCCACCCTTGCCCAGGGTCCATGCAATGCTGCACTCCTGGCTCGCATGCTGGGCAGTCAGTCGAGGGGCAAGGACTCGGGGGCTGGTTCGCGATGGGCGCCCGCTGCCTGGCTGACGTGCCACCGCTGCCTCACGCTGGGCGTGCAGCCCATGCCGTGCCTGCTGGGGGCTGCCTGGGCCTACCAACCATGCCCAGAGACCTTGTGACGCGGCCCCCTTGGCTCGCTTGCGGGGCACTTAGTCGAGGGACAGGGACGTGGGGGCTGGCTCGCGATGGGCGCCCGCGGGCAGGCTGGCGCACCCACCGCTGCCGCACGCTGGGCAAGCAGCCCATGCCGTGCCTTATGGGGGCTGCCCGGGCATGCCACCTGTCCCCAGGGTCTGTGCGACGGGGCACCCCTGGGTCGCACGCTGGGCAGTCAGTTGAGGGGCGGGGACCAGGGGGCTGGCTCGTGACGGGCGCCCGCGGCCTGGCTTCTGCGCCCACGGCTGCCGCACGCTGGGTGAGCAGCCCATGCCGTTCCTGCTAGGGGCTGCCCGGGCGTGCTACCCATGCCCAGGGTCTGTTTGATGTGGCAACTCTGGCTCGCACGCTTGGCAGTCAGTCGAGGGGCAGGGACGAGGGGGCTGGCTCGTGATGGGCGCCCGAGGCCTGGGTGGCGCACCCACCTCTGCCGCATGCTGGGCGAGCAGCCCATGCGGTGCCTGCTGGGAGCTGCCTGGGCATGCCACACGTGCCCAGGCTCTGTGCGACGCGGCCCTCCGGGCTCGCTCGCTGGGCACTTAGTTGAGGGACTGGGACGTGGGGACTGGCTCGGGATGGGCACCCGCAGCCCGGCTGGCGCGCCCACCGCTGCAGCACGCTGGGCGAGCAGCCCATGCTGTGCCTGCTGGGGGCTTCCCGGGTGTGCCACCTGTTCCCAGGGTCCGTGCGATGCGGCTTCCCTGGCTCAGAGGCTGGGCAGTCAGTCGAGGGGCAGAGACTCGGGGGCTGGGTCGCGATGGTCACCCGCGGCCTGGCTGGCGCTCCAGCCGCTGCCGCACGCTGGCCAAGCAGCCCTTGCTGTGCCTGCTGGGGGCTGCCTGGGCATGCCACTCGTGCCCAGGGTCCATGTGATGCAGCCCCCCTGGCTCGCTCGCTTGGCACATAGTTGAGGAACAGGGACGTGGGGGCTGGCTTGCGATAAGCGCCCGCGGCCTGGCTGGCACGCCCACCGCTGCCGCACGCTGGGCGAGCAGCCCATGCCGTGCCTTCTGGGGGCTGCCTGAGCATGCCACCCTTGCCCAGGGTCCATGCAACGCTGCACCCCTGGCTCGCATGCTGGGCAGTCAGTTGAGGGGCAGGGACGAGGGGGCTGGCTCGCGATGGGCACCCGCGGCCTGGCTGGCGCGCCCACCGCTGCCGCACGCTGGGTGAGCAGCCCATGCCGTGCCTGCTGGTGGAATCCTGGGCGTGCCAACCATGCCCAGGGTCCGTGCGACGCTGCTTCCTTGCCTCGCAGGCTGGGCAGTCAGTCGAGGGGCAGGTACTCGGGGGCTGGCTCGCGATGGGTGCCCGCGGCCTGGCTGGCGCGCCCGCCGCTGCCGCTCACTGGGCGAGCAGCCCATGCCGTGCCTGCTGGGGGCTGCCTGGGAGTGCCACACATGTCCAAGGTCCGTGTGATGCGGCCCCCTTGGCTCGCTCGCTGGGCACTACGTCGAGGGACAGGGACGTGGGGGCTGGCTCGCGATGGGCGCCCGCGGCCTGGCTGGCGCGACCACCGCTGCCGCATGATGGGCGAGCAGCCCATGCTGTGCCTGCTGGGGGCTGCCTGGGCATGCCACCCTGTCCAAGGGTCCGTGCGACACGGTCCCACTGGCTCGCTCGCTGGGCACTTAGTAGAGGGAAAAGGACGTGGGGGCTTGCTCGCTATGGGCGCCCGCGGCTTGGCTGGCACGCCCACCGCTGCCCCTCGCTGGGTGAGCAGCCCATGCCGTGCCTGCGTGGGGCTGCCTGGGCGTGCCACCCATGCCCAGGGTCTGTACGATGCGGCATGCTTGGCTTGCTCACTGGGCACTTAGTCGAGGGACAGGGATGTTGGGGCTGGCTTGCGATGGGCGCCTGCAGCCTGGCTGGCCCGCCCACCGCTGCCGCACGTTGGGTGAGCTGCCCATGCCGTGCCTGCAGGGGGCTTCCTGGGTGTGCCCCCCGTGCCAATTGTCCGTGCGACGCGGAACACCTGGCTCGCACGCTGGGCAGTCAGTCGAGGGGCAGGGACGAGGGGGCTGGCTCGCGATGGGCGCCCGCTGCCTTACTGGGGCGCCCACCGCTGCCACACGCAGGGTGCGCAGCCCATGCCGTGCCTGCTGGGGGCTGCCTTGGCGTGCCACCCATGCCCAGGGTCCATGCGACGTGGCTCCCCTAGTTCGCACGCTGGGCAGTCAGTCGATGGGCAGGGACGAGGGGGCTGGTTCCGCTTCCGCACGCTGGGTGAGCACCCCATGCCGTGCCTGCTGGGGGCTGCCTGGGCGTGCCGCCCGTGGCCAGGGTCCATGCGACATGGCCCCCCTGGCTCGCTCGCTAGGCAATTAGTAGAGGAACAGTGTTGTGGGGCCTGGCTGGCGCGCCCACCGCTGCCCCACACTGGGCGAGCGGCCCATGCCGTGCCTGCTGGGGGCTGCCTGGGCGTGCCGCCCGTGGCCAGGGTCCATGCGACATGGCCCCCCTGGCTCGCTCGCTAGGCAATTAGTAGAGGAACAGTGTTGTGGGGCCTGGCTGGCGCGCCCACCGCTGCCCCACACTGGGCGAGCGGCCCATGCCGTGCCTGCTGGGGGCTGCCTGGGCGTGCCGCCCGTGGCCCAGGGTTGGTGCGACATGGCCCCCGGGCTTGCTCGCTGGCTAATTAGTCGAGGGACAGGAACGTGGGGGCTGGCTCGCGATGGGCGCCCGCGGCCTGGCTGACATGCCCACCGCTGCCGAATGCTGGGCGAGCAGCCCATGCCGTGCATGCTGGGGGCTGCCTGGGAGTGCCACCCGTGCCCAGGGTCCGTGCTACGTGGCCCCCCTGGCTCGCTCGCTGGGCAGTCAGTCGATGGGCAGGGACAAGGGGGCTGGCTCGCGATGGGCGCCCGCTGCCTGGCTGGTGCGCCCACTGCTGCCGCATGCTGGGTGAGCAGCCCATGCCGTGCCTGCTGGGGGATGCCTGGGCGTGCCACTCGTGCCCAGGGTCCGTGCAACATCGCCCCCCTGGCTCGCTCGCTGGGTACTTAGTCGAGGGACAGGGACGTGGGGGCTGGCTTGCGATGGGAGCCCGCGGCCTGGCTGGCACGCCCACTGCTGCCGCAAGCTGGGCAAGCAACCCAAGCCGTGCCTGCAGGGGGCTTCCTGGGCGTGCCACTAGTGCCCAGGGTCCGTGCGACCCGGCCCCACCGGCTCGCTTGCTGGGCACTTTGTCGAGGGACAGGAACGTGGGGGCTGGCTTGCGATGGGAGCCCGTGGCCTGGCTTGCGCGCCCACCTCTGCCGCACGCTGGGCCAGCAGCCCATGCCGTGCCTGCTGGGGGCTGCCTGGGCTCGCCACCCGTGCCTAGGGTCCATGCGACGTTGCCTCCCTGGCTCGCTCGCTAGGCACTTAGTCGAGGGTCAGGGACGTGGATGCTGGCTCGCGATGGGCACCCGCTGCCTGGCTGGCGCGCCCACCGCTACCGTACACTAGGCGAGCAGCCCATGCCGTGCCTGCAGGGGGTTTCTGTGTGTGCCACCAGTGCCCAGGGTCCACGCGACGTGGCCCCTCGGGCTCGCTCGCTGGGTACTTAGTCAAGGGACAGGGATGTGGGGGCTGGCTCGCGATGGGCTCCCGCGGCCTGGCTGGCGCGCCCACCGCTGCTGCACGGTGGGCAAGCAGCCCAAGCAGTGCCTGCTGGGGGCTGCCTGGGCGTGCCACCAGTGTCCAGGGTCCGTGCGACCCGGCCCCCCCGGCTTGCTCGCTGGGTACTTAGTCGAGGGACAGGGACGTGGGGGCTGGCTCGCAATGGGCGCCCGCGGCCTGGCTAGCGCGCCCCCAGCTGCCGAACGCTGAGCAAGCAGCCCCTGCCATGCCTGCTGGGGGCTGCCTGGGCGTGCCACCTGTGCCCAGGGTCTGTGTGACGCGGCCCCCCTGGCTTGCTCTCT
>JAJFZO010000833.1:47500-65000 GCA_021397835.1 Moringa oleifera
GTCGAGATCCAATCCCGTGTCTGCCGCCTCGAGGGCCTACGACGAAGCACTCCGCATGCTTGCAATCCCCCCAATGATTTTGCCCTCACATAGCCTGCATCATCATTAGCTTCGCCGCCCACACCATCGAGCTTGTCTAGCCACATCCCAGCTCATTATCCCACGATTATTCTCGCTTCGTTGCCCACGTTTTTCCCGCCGATGAGGCCTTGGCAGCAGGGGTGCTCAGGCTGGCCGTGTGGCTCGCTCATTGCTAACGGTCGATGATCGTGTCGTCGATCGCGCTGCGCAATGAGTCCGCCTAGGCAAGCCTGAGTGTCGGGATCCAACCCCATGTCCACCGCCTCGAGGGCCTGCGAAGAAGCACTCCGCATGCTCGAAATTCCCCCCAACGATTTGGCCCTCGCGTAGCATGCATCATCATTAGCTTCGCCGCCCATACCGTCGAGCTTGTGTAGCCACATACCAGCTCATTATCCCATGATTTTTTTCATTTCGTTGCCCACATTTTTCCCACCGATGAGACCTTCGCAGCAGGGGTGTCACGCCTTGCCCAGGCTAGCCGTGTGGCTCGCTCATTGCTAACGGTCGATGATCATGTCGTCGATCATGCTGCACAACGAGTCCACCTAGGCAAGCCTAGGCGTCGGGATCCAGCCCTGCATCCGCCGCCTTGAGGGCCTGCGACAAAGCACTCTGCATGCTCAAAATCCCCCCAGCGATTTGGCCCTCACGTAGCATGCATCATCGTTAGCTTCGCCGCCCACACCGTCGAGCTTGTGTAGCCACATCCCAGCTCATTATCCCACGATTTTTCTCATTTCGTTGCCCACGTTTTTCCCGCTGATGAGGCCTTGGCAGAAGGGGTGTCATGCCTTGCCCAGGCTGACCGTGTGGCTCGCTTATTGCTAACGGCCGACGATCGTGTCATCGATCGCACTGCACAATGAGTCCGCCTAGGCAAGCCTGGGCGTTGGGATCCAGCCCCACGTCTGCCGCCTCAAGGGCCTGCGACGAAGCACTCTGCATGCTCAAAATCCCCCCAGCGATTTGGCCCTCGCATAGCATGCATCGTCGTTAGCTTCGCCACCCACGCCGTCGAGCTCGTGTAGCCACATCCCAGCTCATTATCCCACGATTTTTCTCATTTCGTTGCCCACAATTTAGCGGATTTCGTTTCCCACATTTTCCCCACTCCATTGGCTACTGATCAGGCATCCCACACTCTTCAGCTGACGTCGCCGGCCGCCTGCCTGCCGGCGCTGGTGGCCGCCACAGCCACGCACCACCGGCTGGATGGGCAAGGCAGCAAGCCTCCTTGCCCATGCCATGCGCGATGGGTTGCCCAAGCCCAGCGCCTGCCCACGTGGGATGGGCAGGGGGGGAGGCATGCATGGCCTGTTGGCACCCAGCAAGCTAGGTGACAACCTCCCCCCTAAAGCGTCTTAAATGAAATTTTACTCCTGGCAGGAGGAAACATCAATATGTCTGAGCCGTCATAATGGGTCTAAAAAATTATTTACTTGGAATTTTGAGCTGAAATTTTGTACAGAAATGGAGAATAATCATATCTACCACTAGAAAAAATTTCAGAATTTTCTGGGCACTAAATTCTTTTTAATGAATTTTCTATAGCGGAAAATTGAAAAAATCATAAAAAATAGCCCGTGAGTCGAAATGATCCCAAACTTCAGGGGCAGACTCCTCATGAATTACACAAATTATTTGAGTCATTTTGGGACCAATTCCATGATGAAAAGACGGTCAATTCACAACAATTTCGCAACTGGGCATTGCGGCCAGCAGGCTGGAGAAGCTGTGCCTCTGCCTGGCCCATGGTGCATGCTGGCTGCCCTGTCCAGCGCACCTCCAGCCACCCCATGGCAGCCCTCAGGGTCCACCAGAGCCTAGGGCCACGGCCAAGGCCAGCTTGCCCATGAAATCAACGCCCACAGCATGTGCTGAGCCTCAAAGCGTGCTCGTGGCTGGCTAGCGTGGGGCACCCCTGGCAAGGCTGGTGCCGTGTCTACTGGCCACTGCTGTGGCACCCCTGGCTCACACACTGGGCAGTCAGTTGAGGGGCAGAGACGAGGGCGTTGGCTCTCGATGGGCGCCCGTGGCCTGGCTGGCCCGCCCACCGCTGCCGCATGCTGGGCGAGCAGCCCATGCCGTGCCTGCTGGGGGCTGCCTGGGCGTGCCGCCCATGCCCAGGGTCCGAGCGACACGGCACCCCTGGCTCGCACGCTGGGCAGTGAGTCGAGGGGCAGGGACGAGGGGGCTGGCTCGCGATGGGCGCCCGCGGCCTGGCTGGCGCGCCCACCGCTGCCGCACGTTGGGCGAGCAGCCCATGCCGTGCCTGCTGGGGGCTGCCTGGGCGTGCCACCCGTGCCCAGGGTCCGTGCAATGCAGCCCCCCTGGCTCGCTCGCTGGGCACTACGTTGAGGGAGAGGGACGTGGGGGCTAGCTCGCAATGGGTGCCCGCGGCCTGGCTGGCGCGCCCACCGCTGCCGCACGTTGGGCGAGCAGCCCATGCCGTGCCTGCTGGGGGCTGGCTTAGCGTGCCACCCGTGCCCAGGGTCCGTGTGATGCGGCCCCCCTGGCTTGCTCGCTGGGCACTACGTCGAGGGAGAGGGACGTGGGGGTTGGCTCGCGATGGGTGCCCGCGGCCTGGCTGGCGTGCCCACCGCTGCCGCACGCTGGGCGAGCAGCCCATGCCGTGCCTGCTGGAGGCTGCCTGGGTGTGCCCCATGTTCCAGGATCCGTGCGACGTAGCCCCCCTGGCTCGCTCTCTGAGCACTTAATCAAGGGACAGGGACGTGGGGGTTGGCTCGCGATGGGCACCCGCGGCATGGCTGGCGTGCCCACCGCTGCCGCACGCTGGGCGAGCAGCCCATGCCACACCTGCTGGGGACTGCCTGGGCGTGCCACCCGTTCCCAGGGTCCATGCGACGCAGCCCCCCTGGCTCGCTCACTGGGCACTTAGTCGAGGACAGGGACGTGGGGGTTGGCTCGAGATGGGCGTCCGCGGCCTGGCTGGCGCGCCCACCGCTGCCGCACGCTGGGCGAGCAGCCATGCCTTGCCTGCTGGTGGCTGCCTGGGCGTGCCACCCATGACCAGGGTCCGTGCGATGCGACCCCCCTGGCTCGCTCACTGGGCACTACGTCGAGGGAGAGGGACGTGGGGGCTAGCTCGCAATGGGTGCCCGCGGCCTGGCTGGCGCGCCCACCGCTGCCGCACGTTGGGCGAGCAGCCCATGCCGTGCCTGCTGGGGGCTGGCTTAGCGTGCCACCCGTGCCCAGGGTCCGTGTGATGCGGCCCCCCTGGCTCGCTCGCTGGGCACTACGTCGAGGGAGAGGGACGTGGGGGTTGGCTCGCGATGGGTGCCCGCGGCCTGGCTGGCGTGCCCACCGCTGCCGCATGCTGGGCGAGCAGCCCATGCCGTGCCTGCTGGGGGCTGCCTGGGTGTGCCCCATGTTCCAGGATCCGTGTGACGTAGCCCCCCTGGCTCGCTCTCTGAGCACTTAATCAAGGGACAGGGACGTGGGGGTTGGCTCGCGATGGGCACCCGCGGCATGGCTGGTGTGCCCACCGCTGCCGCACGCTGGGCGAGCAGCCCATGCCACGCCTGCTGGGGGCTGCCTGGGCGTGCCACCCGTTCCCAGGGTCCATGCGACGCAGCCCCCCTGGCTCGCTCACTGGGCACTTAGTCGAGGACAGGGACGTGGGGGTTGGCTCGAGATGGGCGTCCGCGGCCTGGCTGGCGCGCCCACCGCTGCCGCACGCTGGCGAGCAGCCCATGCCTTGCCTGCTGGTGGCTGCCTGGGTGTGCCACCCATGACCAGGGTCCGTGCGATGCGACCCCCCTGGCTCGCTCACTGGGCACTACGTCGAGGGAGAGGGACGTCGGGGCTGGCTCCGATGGGTGCCCGCGGCCTGGCTGGCGCGCCCACCGCTGCCGCACGCTGGGTGAGCAACCCATGCCGTGCCTGCTGGGGGCTGCCTGGGTGTGCCCTATGTGCCAGGATCCATGTGACGCAGCCCCCCTGGCTCGCTCGCTGAGCACTTAATCGAGGGACAGGGACATGGGGGCTGGCTCGCGATGGGCGCCCGCGGCATGGCAGGCATGCCCACCGCTGTCGCACGCTGGGCGAGCAGCCCATGCCATGCCTGCTGGGGGCTGCCTGGGCGTGCCACCCGTACCCAGGATCCATGCGACACGGCCCCCCTGGCTCGCTCCCTGGGCACTTAGTCGAGGGACAGGGACGTGGGGGCTGGCTTGACATGGGCGTCCACGCCCTGGCTGGCGCCCCCACCGTTGCCGCACGCTGGGCAAGCAGCCCATGCCTTGCCTACTGGCTGCTGCCTGGCAGTGCCACCCGTGTCCAGGGTCCGTGCGATGCGGCCTCCCTGGCTCGCTCGCTGGGCACTACGTCGAGGGAGAGGGACATGGGGGCTGGCTCCGATGGGTGCCCGCGGCCTGGCTGGCGCGCCCACCGCTGCCGCACGCTGGTCTAGCAGCCCATGCCCTGCCTGCTGGGGGCTGCCTGGGTGTGCCCCATGTGCCAGGGTCTGTGCGACGTGGCCCTCCTGGCTCGCTCGCTGAGCACTTAAATGAGGGACAGGGACGTGGGGGCTGGCTCACGATGGTCGCCCGCGGCCTGGCTGGCGTGCCCACCGCTGCAGCACGCTGGGCGAGCAGCCCATGTCTTGCCTGCTGGGGGCTGCCTGGGCGTGCCACCCGTGCCCAGTGTCCGTGCGATACGGCCCCCCTGGCTCGCTCGCTGGGCACTACGTCGAGGGAGAGGGACGTGGGGCCTGGCTCGCGATGGGTGCCCGCGGCCTGGCTGGCGCGCCCATCGTTGCCGCACGTTGGGTGAGCAGCCCATCCCGTGCCTGCTTGGGGCCGCCTGGGCGTGCAACCTGTGCCCAGGGTCCGTGTGATGCGGCCACCCTGCCTCGTTCACTGGGCACTACGTCGAGGGAAGGGGACGTGGGGCCTGGCTCCCGATGGGTGCCCGCGGCCTGGCTGGCGCACCCACCGCTGCTGAACGCTGGGTGAGCAGTCCATGCCGTGCCTGCTTGGGGCTGCCTGGGTGTGCCCCATGTGCCAGGGTCCATGCGACGTGGCCCCCCTGGCTGGCGCGCCCACCGCTGCCGCACGCTGGGCGAGCAGCCCATGCCGTGCCTGCTGGGGGCTGCCTGGGTGTGCCCCATGTGCCAGGGTCTGTGCAACGTGGCCCCCCTGGCTCGCTCGCTGAGCACTTAATCGAGGGACAGGGATGTGGGGGCTGGCTCGCGATGGGCGCCCACGGCCTGGCTGGCTTGCCCACCGCTGCCACACGCTGGGCGAGCAGCCCATGCCATGCCTGCTGGGGGCTGCCTAGGTGTGCCACCCGTTCCCAGGGTCCATGCGGTGCGGCCCCCCTGGCTCGCTCGCTGGGCACCTAGTCGAGGGACAGGGACTTGGGGGCTGGCTCGAGATGCGCGCCCGCGGCCTTGCTGGCGCACCCACCTCTGCCGCACGCTGGGAGAGCAGCCCATGCCTTCCCTGCTGGGGGCTGCCTGGGCGTGCCACCCGTGCCCAAGGTCCGTGCGATGCGGCCCCCCTGGCTCGCTCGCTGGTCACTACGTCGAGGGACAGGGACGTGGGGGCTAGCTCGTGATGGGTGCCCGCGGCCTGGCTGGCGCGCCCACCAGTGCCGCAAGCTGTGCGAGCAGCCCATGCCGTGCCTGCTGGGGGCCGCCTGGGTGTGCCCCATGTGCCAGTGTCTGTGCGATGTGGCCCCCCTGGCTCGCTCGCTGAGCACTTAATCGAGGGACAGGGACGTGAAGGCTGGCTCGCGATGGCCCTGTGGACTGGCTGGCGCGCAAAACTCTACCGCACGCTGGGCACTTGGCCCAAGCCGTGCCTGCTGGGGGCATCTGGGGCATGCCTCCCGTGCCCTGGTTACTTGCGACACAGCCCCCCTGTCTCGCTCGCTGGGCACTAAGTCGACGGACAGGGACAAGGGGATTGGCTCGCGATGGGAGCCCGAGGGCTGGTTGGTGCGCCAACCGCTACCGCACGCTGGGCACTCGGCCCATGCCGAGCCTGCTGGGGGCTGCCGGGGCATGCCTCTCGTGCCCAGAGTCCATGCGACGCGGCTCCCCTGGCTCGCTCGCTGGGCACTAAGTCGAGGGACAGGGATGAGGGGGCTGGCTCGCAATGGGTGCCTGTGGCCTGGCTGGCGCGCCCATCGCTGCCGAACGCTGGGCAAGCAACCCATGCCGTACCTGCTTGGGGCTGCCTGGGCATGCCATCCATGCCAAAGTTCCATGCGATGTGGCCCCCCTGGCTCGCTCGCTGGGCACTTTGTCGAGGGACAGGGATGTGGGGGCTAGCTCGCGATGGGCGCCTGTGGACTTGCTGGCGCCCCCTCCTCTGTCGCACGCTGGGCAGTTGGCCTATGTCATGCCTGCTGGAGGCTGCCTGGGCATGCCTCCCATGCCCAGATTCCATGCGACGCGGCCCCCCTGGCTTGCTCGCTGAGCACTTAGTCGAGGGACAGGGACGTGGGGGCTGGCTCGTGTTGGGAGCCCGCAGCCTGGCTGGCGCGCCCACCGCTGCCGCACGCTGGTCAAGCAGCCCATGCCATGCCTGCTGGGGGCTGCCTGGGTGTGCCAACCGTGCCCAGGGTACGTGCAACGGAGCCCCCCTGGCTCTCTCGCTGGGCACTTAGTCGACGGACAGGGAAGAGGGGGCTGGCCCGCGATGGGCGCCTGTGGCCTGGCTGGCACGCCGACCGCTGCCGCACGCTGGGCACATGGCCCATGCCATGCCTGCTGGGGGCTGCCTGGGCATGCTTCCCGTGCCCAGAGTCCATGCAACCGGCTCCCCTGGCTCACTCGCTGGGCACTAAGTCGAGGGACAGGGACGAGGTGTCTGGCTCTTGATGGGAGCTTGTGGCCTCGCTGGCGCGCCCACCGCTGCCTCACACTGGGCACTTGGCCCATGCCATGCCTGCTGGGGACTGTCGGGCATGCCTCCCATGCCCAGGGTCCATGCGACACGGCACCCCTGGCTCGCTCCCTGAGCACTAAGTCGAGGGACAGGGACGAGGGGGCTGGCACGCGAAGGGCGCCCGTCGCCTGGCTGGCGCGCCAACCTCTACCGCACGCTGGGCACTTGGCCCAAGCCGTGCCTGCTGGGGGCTGCTGGGGCATGCCTTCCAAGCCCAGGATCCATGCGACGCGGCTTCCCTGGCTCGCTTGCTGGGCACTAAGTCGAGCGACAGGGACACGGGGGCTGGCTCGAGATGGGCGCCCTGGCCTGGCTGGCGCACCCACCTCTACTGCACGCTTGGCACTTGGCCTAAACCGTGCCTGCTGGGGGCTGCCGGGGTATGCCTTCTATGCCCAGGATCAATGCGACACGGCTGCCTTGGCTCGCTCGCTGGGAACTTAGTCGAGGGACAGGGACCAGGGGGCTGGCTCACGGGGGGAGACCGTGGCCTTCCTGGTGCGCCCGCCGCTGCCGCATACTGGGCACTTGGCCCATGCCGATCCTGCTGGGGGCTGCCTGGGCATGCCTCCCATGCCCAGGGTCCGTGTGACATGGCTCCCCTGGCTCGCTCGCTGGGCACTTAGTCGAGGGACAGGGACGAGGGGGCTGGCTCGCGATGGGCGCCTGTGGCCTGGCTGCTGCACCCTCCTCTGCCGCACACTGGGCACTTGGCCCATGCCGTGCCTGCTGGGGGCTTCCTGTGCATGCCTTCCGTTCCTATAGTCCGTGCGAGACAGCTCCCCTGGCTCGCTCGATGGGCACTTAGTCGAGGGACAGGGACGAGGGGGCTGGCACGCGAAGGGCCCCCGTCGCCTGGCTGGCGCACCAACCTCTACCGCACGCTGGGCACTTGGCCCAAAGCGTGCCTGCTGGGGGCTGCTGGGGCATGCCTTGCAAGCCCAGGATCCATGTGACGTGGCTCCCCTGGCTTGCTCTCTGAGCACTAAGTCGAGGGACAGGGACGAGGGGGCTAGCACGCGAAGGGCGCCCGTCGCCTGGCTGGCGCGCCAACCTCTACCGCACGCTGGGCACTTGGCCCAAGCCATACCTGCTGGGGGCTGCTGGGGCATGCCTTCCAAGCCCAGGATCCATGCGACGCGGCTTCCCTGGCTCGCTTGTGTGGCACTAAGTCGAGGGACAGGGACATGAGGGCTGGCTCGAGATGGGCGCCCGTGGCCTGGCTGGGGCGCCCACCTCTACCGCACGCTGGGCACTTGGCCCATGCTGTGCCTGATGGGGACTTCCTGGGCATGCCTCCCACACCCAGGGTCCATGTGACGCGGCTTCCCTGGCTCGCTCGCTGGGCACTTAGTCGAGGGACAGGGACCAGGGGGCTGGCTCGCGCGGGGAGCCCGTGGCCAGCCTGGTGCGCCCACCACAGCTGCACGCTGGGCACTTGGTCAATGCCGTGCCTGCTGGGGGCTGCCTGGGCATGCCTCCTATGCCCAGGGTCTGTGTGACGCGGCTCCCCTGGCTCGCTCGCTGGGCACTTAGTCGAGGGACAGGGACGAGGGGGCTGGCACGCGAAGGGTGCCCGTCACCTGACTGGCGCGCCAACCTCTACCGCACGCTGGGCACTTGGCCCATGCCGTGCCTGCTGGGGGCTGCTGGGGCATGCCTTCTATGCCCAGGGTCCATGTGACGTGGCTACCCTGGCTCGCTCGCTGGGCACTAAGTCGAGGGACAGGGACACGGGGGCTGGCTCAAGATGGGCGCCCGTGGCCTGGCTGGGGCGCCCACCTCTACCGCACGCTGGGCACTTGGCCCATGCTGTGCCTGATGGGGACTTCCTGGGCATGCCTCCCACACCCAGGGTCCATGTGACGCGGCTTCCCTGGTTCGCTTGCTGGGCACTTAGTCGAGGGACAGGGACGAGGGGGCTGGCTCGCGACGGCCCTGTGGCCTGGCTGGCGCGCAAACCTTTACCGCACGCTGGGCACTTGGCCCAAGCCGTGCCTGCTGGGGGCTGTTGGGAGATGCCTCCCGTGCCCTGGTTCCATGCGACGCGGCCCCGCTGGCTCGCTCACTGGGCACTTTGTTGAGGGACAGGGACGAGGGGACTGGCTGGCGAAGGGCGCCCGTCGCCTGGCTGGCGTGCCTCACTCTACCGCCCGCTGGGCACTTTGCCCATGCCGTGCCTGCTGGGGGCTGCCTGGGCATGCTTCCCGTGCCCGGAGTCCATGCAATGCGGCTCCCCTGGCTCGCTCGCTGGGCACTAAGTCGAGGGACAGGGATGAGGTGTCTGGCTCTTGATGGGTGCTTGTGGCCTCGCTGGCGCGCCCACCGCTGCCTCACACTGGGCACTTGGCCCATGCCATGCCTGCTGGGGACTGTCGGGGCATGCCTCCCATGCCCAGGGTCCATGCGACGCGGCACCCCTGGCTCGCTCGTTTGGCACTTAGTCGAGGGACTGGGACGAGGGGGCTGGCTCGCGATGGCCCTGTGGACTGGCTGGCGCGCAAAACTCTACCGCACGCTGGGCACTTGGCCCAAGCCGTGCCTTCTGGGGGCATTTAGGGCATGCCTCCCGTGCCCTGGTTACTTGCAACACAGCCCCCCTGTCTCGCTCGCTGGGCACTAAGTCGACGGACAGGGACAAGGGGACTGGCTCGCGATGGGCGCCCGTGGCCTTGCTGGCGCGCCCACCTCTACCGCACGCTGGGCACTTGGCCCATGCCATGCCTGCTGGGGGCTGCCGGGGAATGCCTTCAATGCCAAGGGTCCATGCGACACGGCTCCCCAGGATCGCTCGCTGGGAACTTAGTCGAGGGACAGCGACCAGGGGGCTGGCTCACCGGGGGAGCCCGTGGCCTGCCTGGTGCGCCCACCGCTGCGGCACGCTGGGCACTTGGCCCATGCCGTGCCTGCTGGGGGCTGCGTGGGCATGCCTCTCATGCCCAGGGTCTGTGTGACGCGGCTCCCCTGGCTCGCTCGCTCGGCACTTAGTCGAGGGACAGGGACGAGGGGACTGGCTCGCGAAGGGCGCCCGTCGCCTGGCTGGCGCGCCTCACTCTACCGCCTGCTGGGCACTTTGCCCATGCCGTGCCTGATGG
The DNA here is from genome assembly GCA_021397835.1 of Moringa oleifera. NCBI lineage: Eukaryota > Viridiplantae > Streptophyta > Magnoliopsida > Brassicales > Moringaceae > Moringa > Moringa oleifera. The sequence goes on from JAJFZO010000833.1 coordinate 57,597, forward strand.
GGGCATCTGAGGCATGCCCACTGTGCCCAGGGTCCATGCGACTCAGCTCCCCTGGCTCGTTCGCTGGGCACTTAGTCGAGGGACGGGGACGAGGGGTCTGGCTGGCGATTGGCGTCTGTGGCCTGGCTGGGGCACCCACCGCTGCCGCACGCTGGGAACTTGGCCCATGTCGTGCCTGCTAGGGGCTACCGGTGCATGCCTCCCCTGCCCAGGGTCTGTGCGACGCGGCTCCCCTGGCTGGCTCGCTGGGCACTTAGTCGAGGGACAGGCATGAGGGGGCTGGCTCGCGATGGGCGCCTGTTGCCAGGCTGGCGTGCCCACTGCTGCAGCACGCTGGGCAATTGGCCGATGCCGTGCGTGCGGGGGGCTGACTGGGAATGCTTCTTGTGCCCAGGGTCCATGCGACGTGGCTCCCCTGGCTCGCTCGCTGTGCACTTAGTCAAGGGACAGAGACGAGGGGGCTGGCACGCGAAGGGCGCCTGTCGTCTGGCTGGCGCGCCAACCTCTACCGCACGCTGGGCACTTGGCCCAAGCCGTGCCTGCTGGGGGCTGCTGGGGCATGCCTTCCAAGCCCAGGATCCATGTGACATGGCTCACCTGGCTCGCTCGCTGGGCACTAAGTCGAGGGACAGGGACGAGGGGGCTGGCTCGCGATGGGCACCCGTGGCCTTGTTGGCGCGCCCACCTCTACGGCACGCTGGGCACTTGGCCCATGCCGTGCCTGCTGGGGGCTGCCGGGGCATGCCTTCCATGCCCAGGGTCCATGCGACACGGCTCCCCTGGCTCGCTCGCTGGGAACTTAGTCGAGGGATAGGGACCAGGGGACTGGCTCACTGGGGGAGCCTGTGGCCTGCCTGGTGCGCCCACCACTGCAGCAAGCTGGGCACTTGGCCCATGCTGTGCCTGCTGGGGGCTGCCTGGGTATGCCTCCCATGCCCAGGGTCTGTGTGACGTGGCTCCCCTGGCTTGCCCAGTGCGCACTTAGTCGAGGGACAGGGACAAGGGGGCTGGCTCGCGATGGGCGCCTGTGGCCTGGCTGGCGCGCCCTCCTCTGGCACACGCTGGGCACTTGGCCCAAGCCGTGCCTGCTGGAGGCATCTGGGGCATGCCTCCCGTGCCCTGGTTCCATGTGATGCGGCCCCCCTGGCTCGCTCGCTCGGCACTAAGTCGAGGGACAGGGACGAGGGGGCTGGCTCGCGTTGGGCGCCCGTGGCCTTGCTGGCGCGCCCACCTCAACCGTACGCTGGGCACTTGGCCCATGCCGTGCCTGATGGTGGCTGCCAGGACATGCCTTCAATGCCCAGGGTCCATGTGACATGGCTCCCCTGGCTTGCTCGCTGGGAACTTAGTCGAGGGACTGGGACCAGGGGGCTGGCTCGCGGTGGGAGCCCACAGCCTGGCTGGTGCGCCCACCGCTGCCACATGCTTGGCACTTGGCCAATGCCATGCCTGCTGGGGGCTGCCTGGGAATGCCACCCATGCCCAGGGTCCATTCGACGCGGCTCCCCTGGCTCACATGCTGGGCCCTTGGTCGACGGAAAGGGATGGGGGGGCTGGCTCGCGATGGGCGCCTGTGGCCTGCCTGGCTCGCCCACCGCTGCCGCACGCTGGGCACTTGGCCCATGCCATGCCTGCTGGGGGCTGCCTGGGAATGCCTCCCATGCCCAGGGTCCATGTGACGCGGCTCCTCTGGCTCGCTCACTGGGCACTTAGTCGAGGGACAGGGACGAGGGGGCTGGCTCGCGATGGGCGCCTGTGGCCTGGCTGGCGCGCCCCCCGCTGCGGCACGCTGGGCACTTGGCCCATGCCGTGCCTGCTGGGGGCTTCCTGTGCATGCCTTCTGTTCCTATGGTCCGTGCGACACGGCTCCCCTGGCTCGCTCGCTGGGCACTTAGTCGAGGAACAGAGATGAGGGGGCTGGCTCGCGATGGGCGCCTGTGGCCTGGCAGGCGCGCCAACCGCTGCCGCACGCTGGGAACTTGGCCCATAACGTACCTTCTGGGGGCTGCCTGGGCATGCCTCCCATGCCCAGGGTCCATGCGACACGGCTCCCCTGGCTCGCTATCTGGGCACTAAGTCAAGGGAAAGGGACCAGGTGGCTGGCTCGCGATGGGCGGCTGTGGCCTGGCTGGCGCGCCTACCGCTGCTGCACACTGGGCACTTGGACCATGCCGTGCCTTCTGGGAGCATCCTGGGAATGCCTCCCGTGCCCAGGGTCCATGCGACGGGGCTCCCTTGGCTCGCTCGCTGGGCACTTTGTCGAGGGACAGGGACGAGGGGCTGGCTCGCGATGGGCGCCCGTGGCCTTGCTGGAATGCCCAACTCTACCGCACTCTGGGCACTTGACCCATGCCGTGCCTGCTGGGGGCTGCCAGGGCCTGCCTTCCATGCCCAGGGTCCATGCGATGCGGCTCCCCTGGCTCGCTCGCTGGGAACTTAGTCAAGGGACAGGGACTAGGGGGCTGGCTCGCGATGGGTGCCCGTGGCCTTGCTGGCGCGCCAACCTCTACCGCACGCTGGGTACTTGGCCCATACCGTGCCTGCTGGGGGCTACCGGGGCATGCCTTCCATGCCCAGGGTCCATGCGACACGGTTGCCTTGGCTCGCTCGCTGGGAACATAGTCGAGGGACAGGGACCAGGGGGCTGGGTCACGGGGGGAGACCGTGGCCTTCCTGGTGCGCCCGCCGCTGCCGAATGCTGGGCACTTGGCCCATGCCGTGCCTGCTGGGGGCTGCCTGGGCATGCCTCCCATGCCCAGGGTCCGTGTGACATGGCTTCCCTGGCTCGCTCGCTGGGCACTTAGTCGAGGGACAGGGACGAGGGGGCTGGCTCGCGATGGGCGCCTGTGGCCTGGCTGCCGCGCCCTCCTCTGCCGCACACTGGGCACTTGGCCCATGCCGTGCCTGCTGGGGGCTTCCTGTGCATGCCTTCCATTCCTATAGTCCGTGCGAGACGGCTCCCCTGGCTCGCTCGCTGGGCACTTAGTCGAGGAACAGGGACAAGAGGGCTGGCTCGCGATGGGCGCCTGTGGCCTGGCAGGCACGCCCACCGCTGCCGCACGCTGGGAACTTGGCCCATAACGTGCCTTCTGGGGGCTGCCTGGGCATGCCTCCCATGCCCAGGGTCCGAGCGACACGGCTCCACTGGCTCACTATCTGGGCACTAAGTCGAGGGAAAGGGACCAGGTGGCTGGCTCGTGATGGGCGGCTGTGGCCTGGCTGGCGCACCCACCGCTGCTGCACACTGGGCACTTGGACCATGCCGTGCCTTCTGGGAGCTGCCTGGGAATGCCTCCCGTGCCCAGGGTCCATGCAACGGGGCTCCCTTGGCTCGCCCTCTGGGCACTTTGTCGAGGGACAGGGACGAGGGGGCTGGCTCACGATGGGCGCCCGTGGCCTTGCTGGAACGCCCAACTCTACCGCACTCTGGGCACTTGGCCCATGCCGTGCCTGCTGGGGGCTGCCAGGGCATGCCTTCCATGCCCAGGGTCCATGCGATGCGGCTCCCCTGGCTCACTTGCTGGGAACTTAGTCGAGGGACAGCGACCAGGGGGCTGGCTCGCGGTGGGAGCCCGCAGCCTGGCTGGTGCGCCCACCGCTGCCACATGCTTGGCACTTGGCCAAAGCCATGCCTGCTGGGGGCTGCCTGGGCATGCCTCCCATGCCCAGGGTCCATGCGACGTGGCTCCCCTGGCTCGCTCGCTGGGCACTTTGTCGAGGGACAGGGACGAGGAGGCTGGCTCGCGATGGGCGCCTGTGGCCTGGCTGGCGCGCCATCCTCTGGTGCACGCTGCGCACTTGGCCCATGCCGTGACTGCTGGGGGCTGCCGGGGCATGCTTCCCATGCCCAGGGTCCATGCGACGTGGCTCCCCTGGCTCGCTCGCTGGGAACTTAGTCGAGGGACTGGGACCAGGGGGCTGGCTCGCGGTGGGAGCCCATGGCCTTGCTGGTGCGCCCGCCGCTGCCACATGCTTGGCACTTGGCCAATGCCATGCCTGCTGGGGGCTGCCTGGGCATGCCACCCATGCCCAGGGTCCATTCGACGAGGCTCCCCTGGCTCACATGCTGGGCCCTTGGTCGAGGGAAAGGGATGATGGGGCTGGCTCGCGATGGGCGCCCGTGGCCTGCCTGGCTCGCCCACCGCTGCCGCACGGTAGGCACTTGGCCCATGCCATGCCGGCTGGGGGCTGCCTGGGAATGCCTCCCATGCCCAGGGTCCATGTGACGCGGCTCCTCTGGCTCGCTCACTGGGCACTTAGTCGAGGGACAGGGACGCGGGGGCTGGCTCGCGATGTGCGCCTGTGGCCTGGCTGGCGCGCCCCCCGCTGCGGCACGCTGCGCATCTGGCCCATGCAGGTCCTGCTGGGGCCTGCCTGGGCATGCCTCCCGTGCCCAGGGTCCGTGTGACGTGGCTCCGCTGGCACGCTCGCTGGGCACTTAGTCGAGGGACAGTGACGAGGGGGCTGGCTCGCGATGGGCGCCTGTGGCCTGGCTGCCGCGCCCTCCACTGCTGCACACTGGGCACTTGGCCCATGCCGTGCCTGCTGGGGGCTGCCTGGGCATGCCTCCCATGGCAAGAGTCCATGCGACGCGGCTCCCCTGGCTCGCTTGCTGGGCACTAAGTCGAGGGACAGGGATGAGGTGTCTTGCTCTTGATGGGTGCTTGTGGCCTCGCTGGCGTGCCCACCGCTGCCGCACACTGGGTATTTGGCCCATGCAATGCCTGCTGGGGACTGCCGGGGCATGCCTCCCATGCCCAGGGTCCGTGCGACGCGGCTCCCCTGGCTGGCTCGCTCGGCACTTAGTCGAGGGACAGGGAAGAGGGGGCTGGCTCGCGATGGCCCTGTGGACTGGCTGGCGCGAAAACCTCTACCGCACGCTGGGCACTTGGCCCAAGCCGTGCCTGCTGGGGGCTGCTGGGGCATGCCTCCCGTGCCCTGGTTCCATGTGACGCAGCCCCCCTAGCTCGCTCGCTGGGCACTAAGCCAAGGGACAGGGACGACGGGGCTGGCTCACGATGGGTGCCCGTGGCCTTGCTGGCGCGCCCAACTCTACCGCACGCTGGGCACTTGGCCCATACCGTGCCTGCTGGGGGCTACTGGGGCATGCCTTCCATGCCCAGGGTCCATGCGACATGGCTGCCTTGGCTCGCTCGCTGGGAACTTAGTCGAGGGACAGGGACCAGGGGGCTGGCTCATGAGGGGAGACCGTGGCCTTCCTGGTGCACCCACCGCTGCCGCATGCTGGGCACTTGGCCCATGCCATGCCTGCTGGGGGCATCTGGGGCATGCCTCCCGTGCCCTGGTTCCTTGTGACGCCGCCCCCCTGGCTCGCTCGCTGGGCACTAAATCGACAGACAGGGACAAGGGGGCTGGCTCGCGTTGGGCGCCCGTGGCCTTGCTGGTGCGCCCACCTCTACCGAACGCTGGGCACTTGGCCCATGCCGTGCCTGCTGGGGGCTGCCGGGGCATGCCATCCATGCCCAGGGTCCATGCGACATGGCTCCCCAGGATCACTCGCTGGGAACTTAGTTGAGGGACAGCGACCAGGGGGCTGGCTCACGGGGGGAGCCCGTGGCCTGCCTAGTGCGCCCACCGCTGCCGCACGCTGGGCACTTGGCCCATGCCGTGCCTGTTGGGGGCTGCCTGGGCATGCCTCCCATGCCCAGGGTCCGTGTGACCCGGCTCTCCTGGCTCGCTCACTGGGCACTAAGTCGAGGGACAGGGACGAGGGGGCTGGCTCGCGATGGGCGCTCGTGGCCTTGCTGGCGCGCCCACCTCTACCGCACGCTGGGCACTTGGCCCAAGCCATGCCTGCTGGGGGCTGCCGGGGCATGCCTTCCATGCCCAGGGTCCATGCAACGCGGCTCCCCTGGCTCACTCGCTTGGAACTTAGTCGAGGGACAGGGACCAGGGGGTTGGCTCGCAGTGGGAGCCCGCGGCCTGGCTGGTGCGCCCACCGCTGCCACATGCTTGGCACTTGGCCAATGCCGTGCCTGCTGGGGGCTGCATGGAATGCCACCCATTCCCAGGGTCTATTCGACGCGGTTCCCCTGGCTCACTTGCTGGGCCCTTAGTCGAAGGAAAGGGATGAGGGGGCTGGCTCGCGATGGGCGCCCGTGGCCTGCCTGGCTCGCCCACCGCTGCCGCACGGTGGGCACTTGGCCCATGCCGTGCCTGCTGGGGGCTGCCTGGGCATGCCTCCAGTGCCCAAGGTCCATGTGACGCGGCTCCGCTGTTACGCTCGCTGGGCACTTAGTCAAGGGACAGGGACGAGGGGGCTGGCTCGCGATAGGCGCCTGTGGCATGGCTGCCGCGCCCTCCTCTGCCGCACGCTGGGCACTTGGCCCATGCCGTGCCTGCTGGGGGCTTCCTGGGCATGCTTTCTGTGCCGATAGTCCGTGTGACACGGCTCCCCTGGCTCGCTTGCTGGGAACTTAGTCGAGGAACAGGGACAAGGGGGCTGGCTCGCGATGGTGCCTGTGGCTTGGCTGGCGCACCCACCGCTGCTGCATGCTGGGCACTTGGCCCATACCATGCCTTCTGGGGGCTGCCTGGGCACTTGGCCCATGCCGTGCCTGCTGGGGGCTTCCTGGGCATGCTTTCTGTGCCGATAGTCCGTGTGACACGGCTACCCTGGCTCGCTATCTGGGCAGTAAGTCGAGGGGCAGGGACCAGTTGGCTGGCTCGCGATGGGCACTTGTGGCTTGGCTGGCGCGCCCACCGCTGCTGCACACTGGGCACTTGGCCCATGCCATGCCTTCTGGGGGCTACCGGGGCATGCCTCCCGTGCCCAGGGTCCCTGCGACGCAGCTCCCCTGGCTCGCTCGCTGGGCACTTAGTCGAGGGACAGGGACGAGGGGGCTGGATCGCGATGAGCGCCTGTGGCCTGGCTGGCGCGCCCTCCTCTGGCGCACGCTGGGCACTTGGCCCATGCCGTGCCTGCTGGGGGCTGCCTGGGCATGCCTCCAATGCCAAGAGTTGGTGCGACGCGGCTCCCCTGGCTCGCTCGCTGGACAGTAAGTCGAGGGACAGGGACGAGGTGTCTGGCTCATGATGGGTGCTTGTGGCCTCGCTGGCGCTCCCCTCGCTGGCGCTCCCCTCGCTTCCGCACACTGGGCACTTGGCCCATGCCATGCCTGCTGGGGACTGCCAGGGCATGCCTCCCAGGCCCAGGGTTCGTGCGACGCGGCTCCCTTGGCTTGCTCGCTCGGCACTTAGTCGAGGGACAGGGATGAGGGGGCTGGCTCGCAATGGGCGCCTGTGGCCTTGCTGGCGCGCCCGCCGCTGCCGCACGCTGGGCACTTGGCCCATGCCGTGCCTGCTGGGGGCTGCCTGGGCATGCCTTCTGATCCCAGAGTCCCTGCAACACGGCTCCTCTGGCTCGCTCGCAGGGCACTTAGT
>JAJFZO010000833.1:70000-72500 GCA_021397835.1 Moringa oleifera
TGATGGTTCACAGGATTCTGCAATTCACACAAAGTATCGCATTTCGCTACGTTCTTCATCGATGCGAGAGCCGAGATATCTATTGCCGAGAGTTATTTTAGACATCGTTTAGGGATGACATGAACGTCAACCGTGCACCGAGATCGGGGCGACTGGGGCGTGCTTTTTCATTTGAGTTCCTTGGCACATCACGCGCTGTGGCTTTTGTTGTTGTGCGCGATGAAAAACTTGGGCGCGAGCCCGCGCACCCTTGCCGCGCGAGGCAGGACGAGAGGCTCGAGAGCCCTCTGCCCCACCAGTGTGTTTACAATGTGTTCGCAGGTCGTTTCGCTGAGCGAGTTTTCAACAATGATCCTTCCGCAGGTTCACCTACGAAAACCTTGTTACGACTTCTCCTTCCTCTAAATGATAAGGTTCAATGGACTTCTCGCGACGTCGCGAGCGACGAACCGCCCACATCGCCGCGATCCAAACACTTCACTGGACCATTCAATCGGTAGGAGCGACGGGCGGTGTGTGCAAAGGGCAGGGACATAGTCAACACGAGCTGATGACTCGCGCTTACTGGGAATTCCTCGTTGAAGACCAACAATTACAATGATCTATCCCCATCACGATGAAATTTCATATATTACCCGGGCCTATCGGCCAAGGCTATAAACTCATTGAATACATCAATGTAGCGCGTGTGCGACCTAGAACATCTAAAGGCATCACAGACCTGTTATTGCCTCAAACTTCCTTGGCCTAAGTGGCCATAGTCCGTCTAAGAAGCCGACCGTTGAGGGTCACCTCCACGTAGCTAGTTAGCAGGCTGAGGTCTCGTTCGTTAACGGAATTAACCAGATAAATCGCTCCACCAACTAAGAACGGCCATGCACCACCACTCATAGAATCAAGAAAGAGCTCTCAGTCTATTAATCCTTACTATGTCTGGACCTGGTAAGTTTCCCCGTGTTGAGTCAAATTAAGCCGTAGGCTCCACACTTGGTGGTGCCCTTCCGTCAATTCCTTTAAGTTTCAGCCTTGTGACCATACTCTCCCCAGAACCCAAAGACTTTGATTTCTCATAAGGTGCCAGCGGAGTCCTAAAAGCAACATCCGCTGATCCCTGGTCGGCATCGTTTATGGTTGAGACTAGGATGATATTTGATCGTCTTCGAGCCCCTAACTTTCGTTCTTGATTAATGAAAACATCCTTGGCAAATGCTTTCGCAGTTGTTCGTCTTTCATAAATCCAAGAATTTCACCTCTGACTATGAAATATGAATGCCCCCGACTGTCCCTGTTAATCATTACTCCAATCCCGAAGGCCAACAGAATAGGATCGAAATCCTATGATGTTATCCCATGCTAATGTATTCAAAGCTTAGGCTTGCTTTGAGCACTCTAATTTCTTCAAAGTAACAGCGCTGGAGGCACGACGCGACCAATTAACACCAGGAGCGCATCGCCGACAGTAGGGACGAGCCAACCGGTGCACACCATAGGTGGACCGGCCTACCCATCCCAAGGTCCAACTACGAGCTTTTTAACTGCAACAACTTAAATATACGCTATCGGAGCTGGAATTACCGCGGCTACTGGCACCAGACTTGCCCTCCAATTGATCCTCGTTAAGGGATTTAGATTGTACTCATTCCAATTACCAAACTCGAAGAGCTCGATATTGTTATTTATTGTCACTACCTCCCCATGTCAGGATTGGGTAATTTGTGCTCCTGTTGCCTTCCTTGGATGTGGTAACCATTTGTCAGGCTCCTTCTCCGGAATCGAACCCTAATTCCCTGTCACCCGTCACCACCATAGTAGGCAACTATCCTAGCATCGAAAGTTGATAGGGCAGAAATTTGAATGATGCGTCGCCGGCATGATGGCCTTGCGATTTATCGAGTTATCATGAATCGTCAGAGCAACGGGCGAAGCCAGTGTTGACCTTTTATCTAATAAATGCACCCCTTCCAAAAGTCAAGGTTTGTTGCACGTATTAGCTTTAGAATTACTACGGTTATCCGAGTAGTAGGTACCATCAAACAAACTATAACTGATTTAATGAGCCATTCACAGTTTCACAGTCTGAATTAGTTCATACTTACACATGCATGGCTTAATCTTTGAGACAAGTATATGACTACTTGCAAGATCAACTAGGTAGCATCCTTCGAGATGTTGCACCAACTAAGACCGAAGCGTGCCGCAAGGCTCGCTAAGGCCAAAGCTGTCGTAGTCATCGTTCAAAATCGATGGGACATGGGACAAATGCTTTCGCTTGGACAGGCAGAGGTCGAGGCCACTCCTGTCGCAATACTTTTTGCACCCGAGGGGACAACCGATCTCTCGTGTGCCAAAGTAGCCGCATGCCAAAGCAAGCCGTGCTTGGAGCACGAGGCCCGGCTTAGGTTTCCACACATTCCCACGAGGGACATGGTGCAAAGACAGCCGACTCGAATCATCAAATTCCATATGTGAAGGCACGCGATATAGGGTCCCAATGTCACCC
>JAJFZO010000520.1:5000-10000 GCA_021397835.1 Moringa oleifera
GGATTCCTCGCGATGGGCGCCCTCAGCCTGGCTGGCGGGCCCACCGCTGCCGCACGCTGGGCGAGCAGCCCATGCTGTGCCCGCTGGGGGCTGCCTGGGTGTGCCACCCGTGCCCAGGGTCCATGCGACAAGGCCCCCATGGCTCGCTCGATGGGCACTACGTCGAGGGACAGGGACGTGGGGGCTGGCTCGCGATGGGCGCCCGTGGCCGGGCTGGCCTTGGCCATGGCTGCCGCACGCAGGGTGAGCAGCCCATGCCGTGCCTGCTGGGGGCAGCCTGGGCGTGCCACCCACACCCAGGGTCCATGCGACGCGGTCCCCCTGGCTCGCTCGCTGGGCACTACGTCAAGGGACAAGGACGTGGGGGCTGGCTCGCAATGGGCGCCCGTGGCCTGGCTGGCCTTGGCCGTGGCTGCCGCACGCTGGGCGAGCAGCCCATGCCGTGCCTGCTGGGGGCTGCCTGGGCAGGCCACCCGTGCCCAGGATCCGTGCGACGCGGCACCCCTGGCTAGAAAGCTTGGCAGTCAGTCGAGGGGCAGGGACGAGGGGGCGGGCTCGCGATGGGCGCCCGCGACCTGGCCGCCGCTCCCACCGCTGCCGCACGCTGGGCGAGCAGTCCATGAAACGCGGCCCCCCTGGCTCGCTCGCTGGGAACTTAGTCGAGGGACAGGGATGAGGGGGCTGGCTCACGATGGGCGGCTGTGGCCGGGCTGACGCGCCCTCCTCTGCCGCACTCTGGGCACTAGGCCCATGCTGTGCCTGCTGGGGGCTTCCTGGGCATGCCTCCCGTGCCCAGGGTCCATGCGACGTGGCTCCGCTGGCTTGGTCACTGGGCACCAAGTTGAGGGACAGGGACGAGGGGGCTTGCTCGCGATGGGCGCCAATGGCCGGCTGGCGCACCCACCGCTGCCGCACGCTGGGCACTTGGCCCATGCCGTGCCAGCTGGGGGGCTGCTGGGGCATTCCTCCCATGTGCAGGGCCCATGCGACGTGGCCCCCCTGGCTCGCACGCTGGGCAGTCAGTCGAGAGGCAGGGACGAGGGGGCTGGCTAGCGATTGGCGCCCGTGGCCTGGCTGACGCGCCCACCGCTGCCGCACGTGGGCGAGCAGCCCATGCCGTGCCTGCTGGGGGCTGCCTGGGCGTGCCACCCGTACCCAGGGTCCGTGCGACGCGGCCCCCCTGGCTCGCTCGCTGGGCACTATGTCGAGGGACAGGGACGTGGGGGCTGGCTCGCGATGGGCGCCCGTGGCCTGGCTGGCCTTGGCCGTGGCTGCCGCACAATGGGCGAGCAGCCCATGCCGTGCCGGCTGGGGGTTGCCTGGGCGTGCCACCCATGCCCAGGGCCCATGCAATGCGGCTGCCCTGGCTCGCTCGCTGGGCACTACGTCGTGGGACTGGGACGTGGGGGCTGGCTCGTGATGGGTGCCTGCGGCCTGGCTGGCGCCCCCACCGCTGCCGTACGCTGGGTGAGCAGCCCATGCCGTGCCTGCAGGGGGCTGCCTGGGTGTGCCACCCGTGCCCAGGGTCCGTGCGATGCGGCACCCCTGGCTCGCAAGCTTGGCAGTCAGACGAGGGGCAGGGTTGAGGGGTCTGGCTCGCGATGGACGCCCGCGGCCTGGCTGGCGCGCCCACCGCTGCCGCACGTTGGGCGGGCAGCCCATGCCGTGCCTGCTGGGGGCTGCCTGGGCATGCTACCCGTGCCCAGGGTCCATGCGATGCGGTCCCCCTGGCTCGCTCGCTGGGCACTTAGTCGAGGGACTGGGACGAGGGGGCTGAATCGCGATGGGCGCCCGTCGCCTGGCTGGCGCGCCCACCGCTGCCGCACACTGGGCGAGCAGCCAATGCCATGCCTGCTGGGGGCTGCCTGGGCGTTCAAGCCGTCCCAGGGTCCGTGTGACGCGGGCCCCCTGGCTCGCTCACTGGGCACTACGTCGAGGGACAGGGACGTGGGGGCTGGCTCGCGATGGGCGCCCGTGGCCTGGCTGGCATTGGCCGTGGCTGCTGCACGCTGGGCGAGCAGCCCATGCCATGCCTGCTGGGGGCTGACTGGGCGTGCAAGCCGTGCCCAGGGTCCGTGCGACGTGGCCCCCCTGGCTCGTTCACTTGGCACTACGTCGAGGGACAGGGACGTGGGGGCTGGCTCGCGATGGGCGCCCGTGGCCTGGCTGGCATTGGCCGTGGCTGCTGCACGCTGGGCGAGCAGCCCATGCCGTGCCTGCTGGGGGCTGCCTGGGTGTGCCACCCATGCCGAGTGTCCGTGCTACACGGCCCCCCTGGCTCGCACGCTGGGCAGTCAGTCGAGAGGCAGGGATGTGGGGGCTGCCTCGCGATGGGTGCCGGCGGCCTGGCTGGCGTGCCCACCGCTGCCGCACGCTGGGCGAGCAGCCCATGCTGTGCCTGCTGGGGGCTGCCTGGGCATGCCAACCGTTCCCAGGATCCGTGAGACGCGGCCCCCCTGGCTCGCTCGCTTGGCACTACGTCGAGCGACAGGGACGTGGGGGCTGGCTTTCGATGGGCGCCCACAGCCTGGCTGGCACGCCCACCTCTGACGCACGCTGGGCGAGCAGCCCATGTCGTGCCTGCTGGGGGCTTCCTGGGCGTGCCACCGGTGCCCAGGGTCCATGCTACACGGCACCCCTGGCTCGCACACTGGGTAGTCAGTCGAGGGGCAGGGACGAGGGGGCTGGCTTGCGATGGGCACTTAGACGAGGGACAGGGATGAGGGGCTCTCTCGCGATGGGCGCCTGTGGCCTGGCTGGCACACCCTCCTCTGTCGCACTCTGGGCACTTGGCCCATGCCGTGCCTGCTGGGGGCTGCCTGGGCATGCCTCCTGTACACAGTATCTGTGCGACGCAGCTCCCCTGACTCGCTCGCTGGGAACTTAGTCCAAGGACGGGGACGAGGGGGCTGGCTCGCGATGGGTGCCTGTGGCCTGGCTGGCGCGCCCACCGCTGCCGCACGCTGGGCACTTGGCCCATGCCGTGCCTGCTGGGGGATGCCTGGGCATGCCTCCCGTGACCAGGGTCCATGCGACGCGGCTCCCCTGGCTCTTTCGCTGGGCACTAAGTCGAGGGACAGGGACGAGGGGGCTGGCTCGCGATGGGGGCCTGTGGCCTGGCTGGCGCGCCCACAGCTGCTGCACGCTGGGCACTCGGCCCATGCCGTGCCTGCTGAGAGTGACTGGGGCATGCCTGCCATGCCCAGGGTCCGTGCGACGCGGCTCCCCTGGCTCGCTCGCTGGGCACTAATCCGAGGGACAGGGACGAGGGGGCTGGCTCGCGATGGGAGCCCGTGGCCTGGCTGGCGCGCCCACCTCTACCGCATGCTGGGCACTTCGCCCATGCTGTGCCTGCTTGGGGCTGCCAGGGCATGCCTCCTGTGCCCAGGGTCCATGCGACGCGGCTCCCCTGGCTCACTCGCTGGGCACTTTGTCGAGGGACAGGGACAAAGCGGCTGGCTTGCAATGGGAGCCCGTGGCCTGGCTGGTGCGCCCACCGCTGCCGCATGCTGGGCACTTGGCCCATGCCGTGCATGCTAGGGGCTGCCTGTGCATGCCTCCTGAGCCCAGGGTCCATGCGACGCGGCTCCCCTGGCTCACTCGCTGTTCACTTATTCGAGGGACAGGGACGAGGAGGCTGGCTCGCGATGGGTGCCCGTGGCCTGGCTGGCGCGCCCACCTTTACCGCACGCTGGGCACTTGGACTATGCTGTGCCTGCTGGGGGCTGCCAGGGCATGCCTCTCGTGCCCAGGGTCTATGCGACATGGCTCCCCTGGCTCGCTCGCTGGGCACTTAGTCGAGGGATAGGGATGAGGGAGCTAGCTCGCGATGGGCGCCCGTGGCCTGGCTGGCGCTCCCACCGCTGCTGCACGCTGGGCACTAGACCCATGTCGTACCTGCTTAGGGCTGCCTGGGCATGCCTCCCATGCCCAGAGTCCATGCGACGCGGCTCCCCTGGCTCACTCACTGGGCACTAAGTCGATGGTCAGGGACGAGGGGGCTGGCTCGCGATGGGCGTCTGTGGCCTGGCTGGCGCGCCCACCACTGCCGCATGCTGGGTACTTGGCCCATGCCGTGCCTGCTGGGGGATGCCTGGGCATGCCTCCTGTGACCAGGGACCATGCGACACGGCTCCTCTTGCGTGCTCGCTGGGCACTTAGTCAAGGGATAGGGACGAGGGGGCTGGCTCGCGATGGGCGCCTGTGGCCTGGCTGGCGCGCCCACCGCTGCCGCACGCTGGGCACTAAGCCCACGCCGTGCCTGCTGGGGGCTGCCTGGGATTACCTTCCATGCACAGGGTTGGTGCGACGCGGCTCCCCTGGCTCTCTCGCTGGGCACTAATTCGAGGGACAGGGACGAGGGGGCTGGCTCGCGATGGGTGCCTGTGGCCTGGCTGGCGCGCCCACCGCTGCCGCACACTGGGCACTTGGCCCATGCCGTGCCTGCTGGGGGATGCCTGGGCATGCCTCCCATGATCAGGGTCCATGCGACGCGGCTCCTCTGGCTCGCTCGCTGGGCACTAAGTCGAGGGACAGGGACGAGGGGGCTGGCTCGCGATGGGGGCCTGTGGCCTGGCTGGCGCGCCCACAGCTGCCGCACGCTGGGCACTCGGCCCATGCCGTGCCTGCTGGGAGTGGCTGGGGCATGCCTGCCATGCCCAGGGTCCATGCGTCACAGCTCCCCTGGCTCGCTCGCTGGGCACTAATCCGAGGGACAGGGACGAGGGGGCTGGCTCGCGATGGGAGCCCGTGGCCTGGCTGGTGCGCCCACCTCTACCGCACGCTGGGCACTTCGCCCATGCTGTACCTGCTGGGGGCTGCCGGGGCATGCCTCCTGTGCCCAGGGTCCATGCGACGCGGCTCCCCTGGCTCCCTCGCTGGGCACTTTGTCGAGGGACAGGGACAAAGCGGCCGGCTTGCAATGGGAGCCCGTGGCCTGGCTGGTGCGCCCACCGCTGCAGCATGTTGGGCACTTGGCCCATGCCGTGCCTGCTAGGGGC
>JAJFZO010000520.1:17500-21947 GCA_021397835.1 Moringa oleifera
CCGCCTCGAGGGCCTGTGACGAAGCACTCCGCATGCTCGAAATCCCCCCAGTGATTTGGCCCTCGCGTGGCATGCATCATTGTTAGCTTCTCCGCCCACACCGTCGAGCTTGTGTAGCCACATCCCAGCTCATTATCCCATGATTTTTCTCATTTTGTTGCCCAAAATTTAGTGGATTTCATTTCCCACGTTTTCCCCACTCCGTTGGCTGCTGATCTGGCATCCCACACTCTTTGGCCGACGTCACTGGCCGCCTGCCTGCCGGCGGTGGTGGCCGCCAAAGCCACGCACCACCTGCTGGATGGGTAAGGCAGCAAGCCGCCCTGCCCATGCCATGCGCGCTGGGTTGCCCAAGCCCAGCGCCTGCCCACGTGGGATGGGCAGGGGGGGAGGCACGCATGGCCTGTTGGCACCCAGCAAGCAAGGTGAGCACCTCCCTCCTAAAGCGTCTTAAATGAAATTTCACTCCCGGCAGGAGGAAACGTCAATATGTCTGAGCCGTCATAATGGGTCTAAAAAATTATTTACTTGGAATTTTGAGCTGAAATTTTGTACATAAATGGAGAATAATCATTTCTACCACCAGAAAAAATTTCAGAATTTTCTGGGCACTAAATTGTTTTTAATGAATTTTCTACAGCCAAAAATTGAAAAAATCATCAAAAATAGCCCGTGAGTCGAAATGATCCCAAACTTCAGGGGCAGACTCCCCATGAATTACACGAATTATTTAAGTCATTTTAGGACCAATTCCATGATGAAAAGACGGTCAATTCACAACAATTTCGCAACTGGGCATTGCGGCCAGCAGGCTGGGGCAGCTGTGCCTCTGCCTGGCCCATGGTGCATGCTGGCTGCCCTGTCCAGCGCACCTCCAGCCACCCCATGGAAGCCCTCAGGGTCCACCAGAGCAAGGGGCCACGGCCAAGGCAAGCTTGCCCATGAAATCAATGCCCACAGCATGTGTGAAGCCTCACAGCGTGCTCACAGCTGGCTCGCGTGGGGCGCCCCTGGCAAGGCTGGCGCCGTGCCTGCTGGTGACTGCTGTGGCACCCCTGGCCCGCACGCTGGGCAGTAAGTCGAGGGGCAGGGACGAGGGGGCTGGCTCGAGATGGGCGCCCGTGGCCTGGCTGGCACGCCCACAGCTGCCGCACGCTGGGCGAGCAGCCCATGCCGTGCCTGCTGGGGGCTGCCTGGGCATGCCACCCGTGCCAAGGGTCTGTACGTCACGGCACCCCTGGCTCGCACGCTGGGCAGTCAGTCGAGGGGCAGGAACGAGGGGGCCAGCTCGCGATGGGCACCCGCGGCCTGGCTGGCGCGCCCACCGCTGCTGCACGCTTGGCAAGCAACCCATGCCGTGCCTGCTGGGGGCGGCCTGGGCATGCCACTCATGCCCATGGTCTGTGCGACGTGGCCCCCCAGGCTTGCTCGCTTGGCACTTAGTCGAGGGACAGGGACGTGGGGGATGGCTCGCGATGGGCGCCTGTGGCCTGGCTGGCACGCCCACCACTGCCGCACGCTGGGCGAGCAGCCCATGCCGTTCCTGCTGGGGGTTGCCTGCGTGTGCCACCAGTGCCCAGGATCCTTGCTACGTGGCCCCCCTGGCTCGCTCGCTGGGCACTTAGTCGAGGGACAGGGACGTGGGGGCTGGCTCGTGATGGGCGCCCGCGGCATGGCTGGCGCACCCACCGCTGACTCACGCTGGGCTAGCAGCCCATGCCGTGCCTGCTGGGGGCGGGCTGGGCGTGCCACCCGTGCCCAGGGTCTGTGTGACGCGGCATCCCTGGCTCGCACGCTGGGCAGTCAGTCGAGGGGCAGGGACGAGGGGGCTGGCTCGAGATGGGCGCCCGTGGCCTGGTTGGCACGCCCACCGTTGCTGCACGCTGGGCGAGCAGCCCATGCCGTGCCTGCTGCGGGCTGCCTGGGCATGCACCCATGCCCTGGGTCCATGCGACGTGGCACCCCTGTGTCGCAGGCTGGGCAGTCTGTCGAGGGGCAGGGACGAGGGGGCTGGGTCGCGATGGGCGCCCGCGGCCTGGCTGCACGCCCACGCCTGCCGCCACGCTGGGCGAGCAGCCCATGCCGTGCCTGTGGGGGTTGCCTGGGCTGTGCCACCCGTGCAGGGTACTGTGCGTTGCGGAACCCCTGGCTCGCACGCTAGGCAGTGTAGTCGAGGGGCTAGGACGAGGGGGCCGGCTCGCGATGGGCACCCGCGGCCTGGCTGGCGTGACCACGCTGCCACACGGTGGGCGAGCAGCCCATGTAATGCCTGCTGGGGGCTGCCTGGGCCGGCCACCCATGCCCAGGGTTTGTGCGACGCGGCACCCCTGGCTTGCACGCTGGGCAGTCAGTCAAGTTGCAAGGACGAGGGGGCTGGCTCGCGATGGGCGCCAGCGGCCTGGCTGGCGCGCTCACCGCTGCCGCACGCTGGGCGAGCAGCCCATGCCATGCCTGATCGGGGCTCCCTGGGCCTGCCACCCGTGCCCAGGGTCCTTGCGATGTGGCACCCCTGGCTCGCACACTGGGCAGTCAGTCGAGGGGCAGGGACTCGGGGGCTGGCTCGCGATGGGCGCCCGCGGCTGGCTGGCGCGCCCACCGCTGCCTCACGCTGGGCCAGCAGACCATGCCGTGCCTGCTGGGGGCTGCCTGGGCGTGCCACCTGTGCCCAGGGTTTAAAGTGACGCGGTATATCCCTGGCTCGCACGTGGGCAGTCAGAGAGGGGACAGGGACGTGGGGGCTGGCTCGCGATGGGCGCCAGCGGCCTGGCTGGCGCGCCCACCGCTACCGCAAGCTGGGCGAGCAGCCCATGCTGTGCCTGCTGGGGGCTGACTGGGCGTGCCACCCGTGCCCAGGGTCCGTGCATCGCGGTACCCCAGGCTCACACGCTGGGCACTCAGTCGAGGGGCAGGGACGAAGGGGCTGGCTCGCGATGGGCGCCCGCAGCCTGGCTGGCGCGCCCACCGCTGCCGCATGCTGGGCAAGCAGCCCATGCCGTGCCTGCTGGGGGCTGCCTGGGCGTGCCACTCGTTCCCAGGGTCTGTGTGATGCGGCCCCCCTGGCCAGCTCGCTGGGCACTTAGTCAGGGGACAGGGACGTGGGGGCTGGCTCGCGATGGGCGCCCGCGGCCTGGCTGGCACGCCCACCGCTGTGGCATGCTGGGCGAGCAGCCCATGCCGTGCCTCCTGGGGGCTGCCTGGGCGTGCCACCTGTGCCCAGGGTCCGTTCGACGCAGCCCCCCTGGCTCACTCGCTGGGCACTTAGTCGAGGGATAGGGACGAGGGGGCTAGCTCACGTTGGGCGCCTGTGGCCTGGCTGGCGCGCCCTCCTCTGCCGCATGCTGGGCACTTGGCGAATCCTGGGCTTGCCTCCCGTGCCCAGAGTCCATGCGACACAGCTCCCGTGGCTCGCTTGCTGGGCACTAAGTCGAGGGACAGGGACGAGGGGGATGGCTCGCGATGGTTGCCTGTGGCCTGGCTGGTGCGCCCACCGCTGCCACACGCTAGGCACGTGGCCCCTGCTGTGCCTGCTGGGGGCTGCCTGGGCATGCCACTCGTTCCCAGGGTCTGTGCAACGCGGCTCCCCTGGCTAGCTCACTGGGCACTTAGTTGGGGGACAGGGACGAGGGGGCTGGCTCGCGATGGGCTCCCGCGGCCTGGCTCGCGTGCCAACCGCTGCCGCACGCTGGGTGAGCAGCCCATGCCATGCCTGCTGGGGGCTGACTGGGCATGCAACCCGTGCCCAGTGTCCGTGCAACACGGCACCCCTGGCTCGCACACTGGGCAGTCAGTCGAGGGGCAGGGACGAGGGGGCTGGCTCGCGTTGGGCGCCCGTGGCCTTGCTGGTGAGCCCACCGCTGCGGCACGCTGGGCGAGCACCCCATGCCGTTCCTGCTGTGGGCTGCCTGGGCATGCCACCCGTGCCCAGGGTCCACACGATGCGGCCTCCCTGGCTCGCTTGCTGGGCACTTAGTTGAGGGACAGGGACGTTGGGGCTAACTTACAATGGGCGCCCACGGCCTGGCTGGCACTCCCACCGCAGCCGCAAGCTGGGCGAGCAGCCCATGGTGTGCCTGCTGTGGGCTTCCTGGACGTGCCCCCCGTGCCCAGGGTCCACACGATGTGGCCCCCCTGGCTCGCTCGGTGGGCACTTAGTCGAGGGACAGGGACGTGGGGGCTGACTGGCGTGCCTCCCATGCCCAGGGTCCGTGTGACCGGGTCCCCTGGCTCGCTCGCTGGGCACTTAGTCAAGGGATAGGGACGAGGGGGCTGGCTCACGATGGGCGCTTGTGGCCTGGCTGGCGAGCCCACCGCTGCCGCACGCTGGGCACTTGGCCTATGCTGTGCATACTGGGGGCTACCTTGGAATGCCTCCCATGCCCAGTATCAGTGCGACGCGGCTCCCCTGGCTCGCTCGCTGGGCACTTAGTCGAGGGACAGGGACGAGGGG
>JAJFZO010000307.1:0-5000 GCA_021397835.1 Moringa oleifera
CACGACATGGGCTGCTCGCACAGCGTACGGCAGAGGTGGGCACGCCAGCCAGGCCGCGGGCTCCCATTGCGAGCCAGCCCCCACCTCCCTGTCCTTCGACGTAGTGCCCCGCAAGCGAGCCAGGGGAGCCGCGTCGCACAGACCTGGGGCACGAGTGGTACGCCCAGGCAGCCCCTAGCAGCCACGGCATGGGCTACTCGCCCAGTGTGCAGCATCGACGTGCGTGCCAGCCAGGCCGCGGGCGCCCATCATGAGCCAGCCCCCTCTTCCCTGCCCCTCGACTGACAGCGCAGCTTGCGAGCCAAGGGTGCCACGTCGCACTGACCCTGGGCACAGGTGGCACGCCCAGGCAGCCCCCAGAAGGCACGGCATGGGCTACTCACCCAGCGTGCGGCATCGGTGGGTGTGCCAGCCAGGCCGCGGGCGCCCATCGCAAGCCAGCCCCCTCTTCCCTCCCCCTCGACTGACAGCCCGGCGTGAGAGCTAGTGGTGCCACGTCGCACTGACCCTGGGCACGAGTGGCATGCCCAAGCAGCCCCCAGAAGGCACGACATGGGCTGCTCGCACAGCATGCGGCAGAGGTGGGCGCGCCAGCCAGGCCGCGGGCTCCCATCACGAGCAAGCCCCCACCTCCCTGTCCTTCGACGTAGTGCCCAGCGAGCGAGCCAGGGGGGCCACGTCGCATAGACCTGGGGCACGAGTGGCATGCCCAGGCAGCACCTAGCAGCGTTTGAGCCAGCCCCCTCGTCCCTGCCCCTCGACTGACTGCGCAGCGTGTGAGCCAGGATGCCGCATTGCACGGACCCTGTGCACGGGTGGCATGCCCAGGCAACCCCCAGAAGGCTCGGCATGGGCTACTCGCCCAGTGTGCGGCATCGGCAGGCATGCCAGCTAGGCCGCGGGTGCCCATCGCGAGCCAGCCCCCTTTTCCCTGCCCCTCGACCGATTGCCCAGCGTGCGAGCCAGGGGTACCGCGTCGCACTGACCTTGGGCACAGTTGGCACGCCCAGGTAGCCCCCAGCAGGCACAGCATGGGATGCTCGCCCAGCGTGCGGCAGCGGTGGGCGTGCCAGCCAGGTCGAGGGCGCCAATATCTAGTAAGCCCCCTCGTCCCTGCCCCTCGACTGACTGCCCAGCGTGCAAGCCAGGGGTGCTGCGTCGCACGGACCATGGGCTGCTCGCCCAGCGTGCGGCAGCGGTGGGGGCGCCAGCCAGGCCACGGGCGCCAATAGCGAGCGAGCGCCCTCGTCCCTACCCCTCGACAGACTGCCCGGCGTGCGAGCCAGGGGTGTGGTGTCGCGCGGACCCTGGCCATGGGTGACACGCCTAGGCAGCCCCCAGCAGGCACGGCATGGGCTGCTCGCGCAGCGTGCGGCAGCGGTGGGCGCGCCAACCAGGCTGCGGCTGCCCAACACGAGCCAAACCCCTCGTCCCTGCCCCTCGACTGACTGCGGAGCATGTGAGCCAGGATGCTGCATTGCAAGGACCCTGTGCATGGGTGGCACGCCCAGGCAACCCCCAGAAGGCTCGGCATGGGCTACTCGCCCAGTGTGCGGCATCGGCGGGCATGCCAGCTAGGCCGCGGGCGCCCATCGCGAGCCAGCCCCCTTTTCCCTGCCCCTCGACTGATTGCCCAGCGTGCGAGCCAGGGGTACCGCGTCGCACTGACCCTGGGCAAAGGTGGCATGCCCAGGCAGCCCCTAGCAGGTACGGCATGGGATGCTCGCCCAGCGTGCTGCAGCGGTGGGCGAGCCAGCCAGGCCGCGGGCGCCCATCGCGAGCCAGCCCCCTCGTCCCTACCCCTCGAATTACTGAATTACTGACCAATGTTCGAGCCAGGGGTGCCGCGTCAGAAGGACCCTGGGCACGGGTTGCACGCCCAGGCATCCCCCAGCAAGCATGGCATGGGCTGCTCACCTAGCATGCGACAGTGGTGGGTGTGCCAGCCAGGCCACGGGCGCCCATCGCGAGCCAGCCCTCTCGTCCCTGCCCCTCGACTGACTGCCCAGCATGCAAGCTAGGGGTGCCGCGTCGCACGGACCCTGGGCATGGGTGGCATGCCCAGCCAGCCCCCAGCAAGCACGGCATGGGCTGCTCGCCCAGCGTGCGGCAGCGGTGGGCGCTCCAGCCAGGCTGCGGGCGCCCATCGTGAGCCAGCCCCCTCGTCCCTACCCCTCGACTGACTGCCCAGTGTGCGAGCCAGGGGTGCCGCGTTGCACGGACCCTGGGCATGGGTGGCATGCCCAGGCGTCCCCCAGTAGGCACGGCATGGGCTGCTCGCACCATGTCCCTTGTGGGCATGGGTGGAAACCTAAGCCAGGCCTCGTGCTCAAAGCATGGCTTGCTTTAGCATGTGGCTGCTTTGGCACACGAGAGATCAGTTGTCCCCTCGGGTGCAAAAAGTATTACGATAGGAGTGGCCTCGGCCTCTGCCTGTCCAAGCGAAAGCATTTGTCTAATGTCCCATCGATTTTGAACGATGACTGCGACAGCTTTGGCTTAGTGAGCCTTACGGCACGCTTCGGTGTTAGTTGGCGCGGCGTCTCGAAGGATGCTACCTGGTTGATCCTACCAGTAGTCATATGCTTGTCTCAAAGATTAAGCCATGCATGTGTAAGTATGAACTAATTCAGACTGTGAAACTACGAATGGCTCATTAAATTAGTTATAGTTTGTTTGATGGTACCTACTGCTCGGATAACCGTAGTAATTCTAGAGCTAATAGGTGCAACAAATCTTGACTTCTGGAAGGGGCGCATTTATTAGATAAAAGGTCAACGCGGGCTTCGCCTGTTGCTCTGATGATTCATGATAACTTGACGGATCGCAAGGTCATCGTGCCGGCGACTCATCATTCAAATTTCTGCCCTATCAACTTTCGATGGTAGGATAGTTGCCTACTATGGTGGTGACGGGTGACGGAGAATTAGGTTCGATTTCAGAGAGAGAGCCTGAGAAACGACTACCACATCCAAGGAAGGCAGCAGGCGCGCAAATTATCCAATCCTGACACGGGGAGGTAGTGACAATAAATAACAATACCGGGCTCTTCGAGTTTGGTAATTGGAATGAGTACAATCTAAATCCCTTAACGAGGATCCATTGGAGGGCAAGTTTGGTGCCAGCAGCCGCGGTAATTCCAGCTCCAATAGCGTATATTTAAGTTGTTGCAGTTAAAAGCTCATAGTTGGACCTTGGGATGGGTCGGCCGGTCCGCCTACGGTGTGCACCGGTTGGCTCGTCCCTACTATCGACGATGCGCTTTTGGCCTTAATTGGCCGGGTCGTGCCTCCGGCACTGTTACTTTGAAGAAATTAGAGTGCTCAAAGTGAGCCTATGCTTTGAATACATTAGCATGGGATAACATCATAGGATTTCGATCCTATTCTGTTGGCCTTCGGGATCGGAGTAATGATTAACAGGGACAATCGGGGGCATTCGTATTTCATAGTCAGAGGTGAAATTCTTGGATTTATGAAAGACAAACAACTGCGAAAGCATTTGCCAAGGATGTTTTCATTAATCAAGAACGAAAGTTGGGGGCTCAAAGACGATCAGATACCGTCCTAGTCTCAACCATAAATGATGTCGACCAGGGATCAGTGGATGTTGCTTTTAGGACTCCGCTAGCACCTTATGAGAAATCAAAGTCTTTGGGTTTCGGGGGGAGTATGGTCGCAAGGCTAAAACTTAAAGGAATTGACAGAAGGGCACCACCATGAGTGGAGCCTGCGGCTTAATTTAACTCAACACGGGGAAACTTACCAGGTCCAGACATAGTAAGGATTGACAGACTGAGAGCTCTTTCTTGATTCAATGGGTGGTGGTGCATGGCCGTTCTTAGTTGGTGGAGCGATTTGTCTAGTTAATTCCATTAACGAACGAGACCTCAGCTTGCTAACTAGCTACGTGGAGGTGACCCTCCACGGTCGACTTCTTAGAGGGACTATGGCCGCTTAGGCCAAGGAAGTTTGAGGCAATAACAGGTCTATGATGCCTTTAGATATTCTGGGCCACACGCGCACTACACTGATGTATTCAACGAGTTTATAGCCTTGGCCGACAGGCTCGGGTAATCTTTGAAATTTCATCATGACGGGGATAGATCATTGCAATTGTTGGTCTTCAATGAGGAACTCCTAGTAAGCGCGAGTCATCAGCTCGTGTTGACTACGTCCCTGCCCTTTGTACACACCACCCATCGCTCCTACCGATTGAATGATCCGGTGAAGTGTTCGGATCGCGGCGACGTGGGCGGTTCGCCGCTCGCGACGTCGCGAGAAGTCCACTGAACCTTATCATTTAGAGGAAGGAGAAGTCATAACAAGGTTTCCGTAGGCGAACCTGCAGAAGGATCATTGTCAAAAACTCGCTCAGCGAAACGACCCACGAACACGTTGTAAACACACTGGTGGGGCGGAGGGCTCTCGAGCCCCTCGTCCCGCCTCACGCGGCAAGGGTGCGGTGCTTGCGCCCAAGCCCCTCATCGTGTGTAACAACAAAACCCACAGCGCGGGATGCAACAAGCAACTCGAATGAAAAAGCACACCCTAGTCACCCCGATCTCAGTGCACGACTGGCGGTCGTGTCGTCCCTAAACGATGTCTAAAATGACTCTCGACAACGGATATCTTGGCTCTCGCATCGATGAAGAACGTAGCAAAATGCGATACTTGATGTGAATTGTAGAATCCTGTGAACCATCGAGTCTTTGAATGCAAGTTACGCCCGAAGCCATCAGGCCGAGGGCACGTCTGCCTGGGTGTCAAGCACCGTCACCCCCGACAGCCCCGCATCCCTTCGGGGAGGGGAGGGACCATTGCGAGGCGGATGTTGGCCTCCCGTGTGCCTTTGACTCGGAGTTGGCCTAAAAAAGAGTCTCGAGCGACGTCGCGTCACAACTTGGTGGTGGTAGAGAAAGCCTCGTGCTCCCTCGTACGTGCGTTGCTCGCTCTCGACTCACGGACCCAGCGATCGATCGATCGAGATGTGACCCCAGG
>JAJFZO010000307.1:10000-12500 GCA_021397835.1 Moringa oleifera
CAGAGGAGGGCGCGCCACCGAGGCCACAGGCGCCCATGGCAAGCCAGCCCCCTCGTCCCTGTCCCTCGACTAAGTGCCCAGCGAGCGAGCCAGGGGAGCCACGTCGCACAGACCCTGGGTGTGGGAGGCATGCCCTCGCAGCCCCCAGCGGGCACGGCATGGCCCAAGTGCCGAGCGTGCGGCAGCGTTGGGCGCGCCAGCCAGGCCACAGGCGCCCATCGCGAGCCAGCCCACTCGTCCCTGTCCCTTGACTAAGTGCCCAGCGAGCGAGCCAGGGGAGCCACGTCGCATGGACCCTGAGAATGGTAGGCATGCCCCACCAGCCCCCAGCAGGCACGGCATGGGTCAAGTGCCCAGCGTGCGGCAGCGGTTGGCGTGCGAGCGAGGCCACAAGCGCCCATCGCGAGCCAGCCCCCTCGTCCCTGTCCCTCGACTAACTGCCCTGCGACAGAGCCAGGGGAGGCGTGTCGCATGGGCCCTGGGTTTGGGAGGCATGCCCCGGCAGCCCCCAGCAGGAACGGCATGGGCCAAGTGCCCAGCGTGCGGCAGAGGAGGGTGCGCCAGCCAGGCCACAGGTGCCCATCGCGAGCCAGCCCCCACGTGCCTGTCCCTCGACTAAGTGCTCAGCGAGTGAGCCAGGCGGGCTGCATCGCAGGGACCCTTGGCATGGGAGGCATGCCTAGGCAGCCCCCAGCAGGCACGGCATGGGCTGCTCGCCCAGCGTGCGGCAGCGGTGGGTGCGCCAGCCAGGCCACGGGCGCCCATCGCGTGCCAGCCCGCACGTCCCTGTCCCAAGACTAAGTGCCCAGCGAGCGAGCCAGGGGGGCCGCGTCACGTGGACCCTGGGCATGGGTGGCTTGCCCAGGCAGCCACCTGCAGGCATGGCTTGGGCTGCTCGCCCTGAGTGCTGCAGTGGTGGGCAAGCCAGCCAGTCCGCGGGCGCCCATCCCGAGCCAGCCCCCCCGTCCCTGTCCCTCGATGTAGTGCCCAGCGATTGAGCCTCCTGTGCCACGTCACACGGAGCCTGGGCATGGGTGGCATGCCCAGGCATCCCCCAGCAGGCACCGCATGGGCTGCGCACCCATCGTGCGGCAGCAGTTGGCGCGCCAGCCAGGCCGCGGGCGCCCATCGCGAGCCAGTTCCCACGTCCCTGTCCCTCGACGTGGTGCCCAGCAAGCGAGCCAGGGGGGCCGCGTTGCACGGACACTGGGCACGGGTGGCATGCCCAGGCAGCCCCCAGCACGCACGGCATGGGCTGGTCATCCAGCGTGCGGCAGCGGTGGGCGTGCCATTCAGGCCACTGGCACCCATTGCGAGCCAGCCTCCACGTCCCTGTCCCTTGATGTAGTGCCCAACGAGCGAGCCAGCTGTGCCTTGTCACATGGAGCTGGGCACGGGTGGCACTCCCAGGCAACCCCCTGCAGGCACGGCATGGGCTGCTCACCCAGCGTGTGGCAGCGGTGGGCTCGCCCGCCAGGCCGCGGGCGCCCATCGCGAGCCAGTCCCCCACGTCCCTGTCCCTCGACGTAGTGCCCAGCGAGAGAGCCAGGGCAGCCGCGTCGCCCGGACCCTGGGCACGGGTGGCATGCCCAGGCATCCCCCAGCAGGCACGGCATAGGCTTCTCACCCAGCGTGCAGCAGCGGTGGGCGTGCCAGCCAGGCCGCAGGCGCCCATTGCGAGCCAGCCCTGACGTCCCTGTGTGTCGACGTAGTGCCCAGCAAGCGAGCCAGGGGGGCCACGTCGCACGGACCCTGGGCATGGGTGGCATACCCAGGAACCCCCAGCAGGCATGGCATGGGCTGCTCGCCCAGTGTGCGGCAGCGGTGGGCGTGCCATTGAGGCCGCAGAAGCCCATCGCGAGCCAGCCCACACGTCCCTGTCCCTCGACTTAGTGCCCAGCGAGCGAGCCAGCTGTGCCGCATCGCATGGAGCCTGGGCACAGGTGGCACGCCCAGGCAGCCCCCAGCAGTTATGGCATGGGCTGCTCGGCCAGCGTGCGGCAGCGGTGGGCACGCAAGCAAGGCCGCGGGCGCCCATTGCGAGCCAGCCCCCACGTCCCTGCCCCTCGACGTAGTGCCCAGCGAGCGACCAGGGGGGCCGCGTCGCACGGACCTTGGGCATGGGTGGCATCCTCAGGCAGCCCCCAGTAGGCATGACATGGGCTTCTGACCCAGTGTGCGGCAGCGGTGGGCGTGCCAGCCAGGCCGTGGCGCCCATCGCAAGCCAGCCCCCACGTCCCTGTCCCTCGACTAAGTGCCCAGCGAGTGAGCCAGCTGTGCCACATCGCACAGAGTTTAGGCAAGGGGGGCACGCTCAGGCAGCCCCCTGCAGGCACGGCATGGGCTTCTCACCCAGCGTGCAGCAGCGGTAGGCGTGCCAGCCAGGCCGCAGGCGCCCATCGCGAGCCAACCCCCACGTCCCTGTCCATCGACGTAGTGCCCAGCG
Source organism: Moringa oleifera (assembly GCA_021397835.1). Taxonomy (NCBI): domain Eukaryota; kingdom Viridiplantae; phylum Streptophyta; class Magnoliopsida; order Brassicales; family Moringaceae; genus Moringa; species Moringa oleifera. The sequence continues at coordinate 12,447 of JAJFZO010000307.1, forward strand.
AGCGAGCCAGGGGGTCCGCGTTGCATGGACCCCGGGCACGGCTGGCATGGCCAG
>JAJFZO010000307.1:22500-42500 GCA_021397835.1 Moringa oleifera
GCAGCGGTGGGCGCGCCAGCCAGGCCGCGGGCGCCCATTGCGAGCATGCCCCCACGTCCCTGTCCCTCGACTAAGTGCCCAGCGCGCGTGCCAGGGGGGCCACATCGCACGGACCCTGGGCACGGGTGGCATGCCCAGGCAGCCTCCAGCAGGCACGGCATGAGCTGCTCGCCCAGCGTGTGGCAGCGGTGGGGGCGCCAGCATGGCCACGGGCGCCCATCGCGAGCCAGCCCCCACGTCCCTGTCCCTCGACTAAGTGCCCAGCGAGCGAGCCAGGGGGGCCACGTCGCACGGACCCTGGTGACAGGTGGCACGCCCAGGCAGCCCCCAGCAGGCACGGCATGAGCTGCTCGCCCAGCATGTGACAGCGGTCGGCGCGCCAGCCAGGCCGCGGGCGCCCATCGAGAGCCAGCCCCCTCGTCCCTGCCCCTCGACTGACCGCCCAGCGTCCGAGCCAGGGGTGCCGCGTCGCACGGACCCTGGGCATGGGTGGCATGCCCAGGCATCCCCCAGCAGGCACGACATGGGCTGCTCGCCCTGCGTGCGGCAGCACTGGGCGCTCCAGCCAGGCCGCGGGCGCCCATCACGAAACAGCCCCCACGTCCCTGTCCCTCGACTTAGTGCCCAGATAGCGAGCCAGGGGGGCCGCGTCGCACGGACCCTTGGCACGGGTGACATGCCCAGGCAACCCCAAGCAGGTACGGCATGGGCTGCTCGCCCAGCGTGCGGCAGCGGTGGGCGCGCCAGCCAGGCCGCGGGCACCCATTGCGAGCCAGCCCCCACTACCCTGTCACTCAACCAAGTGGCCAGCGAGTGAGCCAGGGGGGCCGTGTCGCACGGACCCTGGGCACGGGTGGCACACCCAGGCAGCCCCCAGCAGGCACGGCATGAGCTGCTCGCCCAGCGTGCGGCAGCGGCCGGTGCGCCAGCCATGCCGCGGGCACCCATCGCGAGCCAGCCCCCTCGTCACTGCCCCTCGACTGGCTACCCAGCGTGCGAGCCCGGGGTGCCGTGTCGCACGGACCTTGGGCACGGGTGGCATGCCCAGACAGCCCCCAGCAGGCACGGCATGGGCTGCCCGCCCAGCGTGCGGCAGCGGTCGGCGCGCCAGCCAGGCCGTGGCCGCCCATCACTAGCCAGCCCCATCGTCCCTGCCCCTCGACTGGCTGCCCAGCGTGCGAGCCAGGGGTGCTGTTTCACACGGACCCTGGGCATGGGTGGCACGCCCAGACAGCCCCCAGCAGGTACGGTAAGGGCTGCTCGCCCTGCGTGCGGCAGTAGTCGGCGCGCCAGCCAGGCCGCGGGCGCCCATCGCAAACCAGCCCCCACGTCCCTGTCCCTCGGCCAAGTGGCCAGCGAACTAGCCAGGGGGACCGTGTTGCACGGATCCTGGGCACGGGTGGCACGCCCCAGACACCCCCCAGCAGGCACAGCATGGGCTGCTCGCCCATCATGCGGCAGCGGTAGGCGCGCCAGCCAGGCTGCTGGCACCCATCACTAGCCAGCCCCCTCGTCCCTGCCCCTCGACTGACCGCCCAGCGTCCGAGCCAGGGGTGCTGCATCACACGGACCCTGGGCATGGGTGGCATGCCCAGGCATCCCCCAGCGGGCACAGCGTGGGCTACTCGCCATGCGTGCTGCAGCAGTGGGCGCGCCAGCCAGGCCGCGGGCGCCCATCGCGAGCCCACCCCCACGTCCCTGTCCCTCGACGTAATGCCCAGCGAGTGAGCCAGGGGGGCCACGTCACACGGACCCTTGGCACGGGTGACACGCCCAGGCAGCCCCCAGCAGGCACAACATGGGTTGCTCGCCCATCGTGTGGTAGGGGTGAGCGTGCCAGCCAGGCCGCGGGCGCCCATCGCGAGCCAGCTCCCTCATCCCCGCCCCTTGACTGACTGCCCAGCGTGCGAGCCAGGGGTGCCGCGTCGCACGGACCCTGGGCATGGGTGGCATGCCCAGGCAGCCCCTAGCAGGCATGGCACGGGGTGCTCACCCAGCGAGCGGCAGCGGTTGGCGCGCCAGCAAGGCCGCGGGCGCCAATCACGAGCCAGCCCACTGGTCCCTGCCCCTCCATTGACTGCCCAGCGTGCGTGCCAGGGTGCCGCGTCACACGGACCCTGGGCACGGGTGGCACGCCCAGGAACTGCTCAGCAGGCACGGCATGGGCCGCTCGCCCAGCGTGCAGCAGCAGTGGGCGCGCCAGCGAGGCCACGGGCGCCCATCGCGAGCCAGCCCCCTCGTCCCTGTCCCTCGACTAAGTGCCCAGCGAGCGAGCCTGGGGAGGCGTGTCGCGCGGACCCTGGGCATGAGAGGCATGCCTCGGCATCCCCCAGCAGGCACGGCATGGGCTGCTCGCCCAGCGTGCAGCAGCGGTGTGTGCGCCAGCACGGCAGCGGGATCCCATCGCGAGACAGCCCACTCGTCCCTGCCCCTCGACTGACTGCCCAGCGTGCAAGCCAAGATGCTGCATCGCACAGACCCTGTGCACGGGTGACACGCCCAGGCAGCCCCCAGAAGGCACAGCATGGGCTACTCGCCCAGAGTGTGGCATCGGTGGGCGTGCAAACCAGGCCGCGGGCGCCCTTCGCGAGCCAGACCCCTCTTCCCTGCCCCTCGACTGACAGCCCAGCGTGCGAGCCAGGGGTGCCGCATCGCACTGACCCTGGGCATGGGTGGCACGCCCAGGCAGCCCCCAGAAGGCACGGCATGGGCTCCTCACCCAGCGTGCGGCATCGGTGTGTGTGCCAGCCAGGCGGCGGGCGCCAATCGCGAGCCAGCCCCCTCTTCCCTGCCCCTCGACTGACAGCCCAGCGTGCGAACCAGGGGAGCCGCGTCGCATTGACCCTGGGCACAAGTGGCATGCCCAGGCAGCCCTCAGAAGGCACGGCATGGGCTACTCGCCCAGCGTGCGGCATCGGTGGGTGTGCCAGCCAGGCCGCGGGCGCCCATCGCGAGCCAGCCCCCTCTTCCCTGCCCCTCGACTGACAGCCCAGCGAGCGAGCCAGGGGGTCCATGTAGCACAGACCCTGGGCAGGGGTAGCACACCCAAGCAGCCCCCAGAAGGCCCAGAATGGGTTGCTCGCCCAGCGTGCGGCAGCGGTGGGCGCGCCAGCCAGGCCGCGGGCACCCATTGCGAGCCAGCCCCCTCGTCCCTGCCCCTCGACTGACTGCCCAGCGTGCGAGCCAGGGGGTGCCGTGTCGCACAGACCCTGGGCTCAGGTGGCACGCCAAGGCATCCCCCAGCAGGCGCGGCATGGGCTGCTCGCATAGTGTGCGGCAGCGGTGGGCGCGCCAGCCAGGCCGCGGCTGCCCAACACGAGCCAGCCCCCTCGTCCCTGCCCCTCGACTGACTGCCCAGTGTGTGAGCCAGGATGCCGCATTGCACGGACCTTGTACACGGATGGCACTCCCAGGCAACCCCCAGAAGGCTCGGCATGGGCTACTCGCCCAGTGTGCGGCATCGGCGGGCATGCCAGCCAGGCCGCGGGTGCCCATCGCGAGCCAGCCCCCTCTTCCCTGCCCCTCGATTGATTGGCCAGCGTTCGAGCCAGGGGTACTGCATCGCACTGACCCTGGGCACAGATGGCACGCCCAGGCAGCCCCCTGCAGGCACGGCATGGGATGCTCGCCCCGCATGCTGCAGCGGTGGGCGCGCCAGCCAAGCCCAGGCGCCCATCGCGAGCCAGCCCCCTCATCCCTGCCCCTCAACTGACTGCCCAGCGTGCGAGCCAGGGGTGCCGCGTCGCACGACCCCTTGGCATGGGTGGCACACCCAGGCAGCCCCCAGCAGGCACGGCATCGGCTGCTCGCCCAGCGTGCGGCAGCGGTGGGCGCGCCAGCAAGGCCGCGGGCGCCCATCGCAACCCAGCCTGTCCCTGTCCCTGGACTAAGTACCCAGCGAGGGAGCCAGGGGGGCCGTGTCGCACGGACCCTGGGCACCGGCGGCATGCCCAGGCAGCCCCCACCAGGCACAGCATGGGCTGCTCGCCCAGCGTGCTGCTGCGGTGGGCGCGCCAGCCAGGCCGCGGGCGCCCATCGCAACGCAGCCTGTCCCTGTCCCTGGACTAAGTGCCCAGTGTGCGAGCCAGGGGTGCGGCGTTGCACGGGCCCTGGCCACGGGTGGCATGCCCAGGCAGCCCCTAGCAGGCACGGCATGGGCTGCACGCCCAGTGTGCGGCAGCGGTAGGCGCGCCAGCCAAGCCGCGGGAGCCCATCACGAGCCAGCCCCCTCGTCCCTGTCCCTCATCTAAGTGCCCAGCGAGCGAGCCTGGGGAGCCGTGTCGCACAGACCCTTGGCAAGGGAGGTATTCCCCGGCATCCCCCAGCAGGCACGGCATGGGCCAAGTGCCCACCGTGCGGTAGAGGTGGGCGCTCCAGCCTGGCTACGAGCGCCCATCGCGAGCCAGCCGCCTCGTCCCTGTCCCTCGACTAAGTCCCCAGCGAGCGAGCCATGGGGGCCACATCGCACGGACCCTGGGCACGGTTTGGAAGCCCAGGCAGCCGCCAGCAGGCATGGCGTGGGCTACTCGCCCTGCGTCCGAGCAAGGGGTGCCGCGTCGCACGGACCCTGGGCATGGGTGGCATGCCCAGGCATCCCCCAGTGGGCACAGCATGGGCTACTCACCCTGCGTGCGGCGGCAGTGGGCGCACCAGCCAGGCCGCGGGCGCCCATCGCGAGCCAGCCCCCACATCCCTGTCCCTTGACGTAATGCCCAGCGAGCGAGCCAGGGGGGCTGCGTCGCATGGACCCTTGGCACGGGTGACACGCCTAGGCAGCCCCCAGCAGGCACGACATGGGATGCTCGCCCAGCATGTGGTAGCAGTGAGCGTGCCAGCCAGGCCGCGGGCAGCCATCGCGAGCCAGCCCCCTCATCCCTGCCCCTCGACTGACTGCCCAGCGTGCGAGCCAGGGGTGCCGCGTCGCACGGACCCTGGGCACTGGTGGCACGCCCAGGCAGCCCCTAGCAGGCACGGCATGGGGTGCTTGCCCAGCGAACGGCAGCGGTGGGCGCGCCAGCCAGGCTGTGGGCGCCCATCGCGAGCCAGCCCCCTGGTCCCTGCCTCTCGACTGACTGCCCAGCTTGCGTGCCAGGGTGCCACGTCGCACGGACCCTGGGCACGGGTGGCACACACAGGAAGCGCTCCGCAGGCACGGCATGGGCCGCTTGCCCAGCATGCCGCACGCTGGGTGCTCCAGCCAGGCCGCGGTCGCCCATCGCGAGCGATCCCCCTCGTCCTTGTCCCTCGACTAAGTGCTCAGCGAGCGAGCCAGGGGGGCCGCGTTGCACGGTTCCTGGGCACATGTGGCACGCCCCGGCAGACCCCAGGAGGTATGGAATGGGCTGCTCGCCCAGTGTGCGGCAGCAATGGGCGCGCCAGCTGGCCGTGGGCACCCATCGCGAGCCAGCACCCTCATCCCTGCCCCTCGACTGACTGCCCAGCATGCGAGCCAGGGGTGCCACGTCGTACAGACCCTGGGCACGGGTGGCATGCCCAGGCAGCCCCCAACAGGTACGGCATGGGCTGCTCGCCCAGAGTGCGGCAGCGGTGGGTGCGCCAGCCAGGCCGCGGGCGCCCATCGCGTGCCAGCTCACTCCTCCCTGTCCCCCGACCAAGTGCCCTGCGAGCGAGCCAGGGGAGCCATGTCGCATGGGCCCTGGGTGTGGGAGGCATGCCCCAGCAGCCCCCAGCTGGCACAGCATGGGCCAAGTGCCGAGCGTGCTGCAGCAGTGGGCGCGCCAGCCAGGCCACAGGCGCCCATCGCGGGCCAGCCCCCTCGTCCCTGTCCCCCGACCAAGTGCCCAGCGAGCGAGCAAGGGGAGCCATGTCGCACGGACCCTGGGCACAGGAGGCATGCCCAGGCAGCCCCCAGCAGACAGGGCATGGGCCAAGTGCCCAGCGTGCGTCAGCGGTGGGCGCGCCAGCCATGCCACAGGCGCCCATCGCGAGCCAGCCCCCTCGTCCCAGTTCCTCGACCAAGTGCCCAGCGAGCGAGCCAAGGGAGCCACGTCGCATGGACCCTGGGCACGGGAGGCATGCCCAGGCAGCCCCCAGCAGGCACGACATGGGCCAAGTGCCCAGCGTGCGGCAGCGGTGGGCGCGCCAGCCAGGCCACAGGTGCCCATCGCGAGCCAGCCCCCTTGTCCCTGTACCTCGACCAAGTGCCCAGTGGGCGAGCCAGGGGAGCCATGTCGCATGGACCCTGGGCACAGGAGGCATGCCCAGGCAGCCCCCAGCAGGCACGGCATGGGCCAAGTGCCCACCGTGCGGAAGCGGTGGGCGCGCCAGCCAGGCCACAGGCGCCCATCGCGAGCCAGCGCCCTCGTCCCTGTCCCTGGACTAAGTGCCCAGCGAGCGAGCCAGGGGAGCCGCGTCGCATGGTCCCTGTGCATGGGACACATGTCCCAGCAGCCCCCAGCAGGTACGGCATGGGTGAAGTGCCCAGCGTGCGGCAGTGGTGGGCACAGCAGCCAGGCCACAGGCGCCCATCACGAGAAAGCCCCCTTGTCTCTGTCCCTCGACTAAGTGCCCAGCGAGCGAGCCAGGGGAGCCACGTCGCATGGACCCTGGGAACGGAAGGCATGCCCAGGCATCCCTCAGCAGGCACGGCATGGGCCAAGTGCCCAGAGATCGGCAGCGGTGGGCGCACCAGCCAGGCCACAGGCGCCCATCGCGAGCCAGCGCCCTCGTCCCTGTCCCTGGACTAAGTGCCCAGCGAGCGAGCCAGGGGAGCCGCGTCGCATGGACCTTGTGCATGGAAGGCATGCCCAGGAAGCCCCCATCAGGCACGGCATGGGCCAAGTGCCCAGCGTGCGGCAGCGGGGGCGCGCCAGTCTGGACACAGGCGCCCATCGGGAGCCAGCCCCCTCATCCCTGCCCCTTGAATAAGTGCCCCGCGAGCGAGTCAGAGGAGCCGCGTCACATGGACCCTTGGCACAGGAGGCATGCCCAGCAAGCTCAAAGCAGGCACGGCATGGGCCAAATGCCCAGCATGCAGCAGCGGTGAGCGCGCCAGCCAGGCCACAGGCGCCCATCGCGAGCCAGCCCCCTCGTCCCTGTCCCTCGAGAAAGCTCCCAGCGAGCGAGCCAGGGGAGCCGCGTCGCACAGACCCTGGGTATGTGAGGCATTCCCGGGCCACCCCCAGCAGGTATAGCATGCGCCAAGTACCAAGCGTGCGGCAGCGGTGGGCGCACCAGCCAGGCACAGGCGCCCAACACGAGCCAGCCCCCTCGTCCTTGTCCCTCAACTAAGTGCCCAGCGAGCAACCCAGGGGAGCTGCGTCGCATGGACTCTGGGCACGGGAGACATGCCCAAGCAGCCCCCAGCAGGCGCGGCATGGGCCAAGTGCCCAGCGTGCGGCAGCGGTGGGCTCGCCAGCCAGACCACAGGCGCTCATAGCGAGCCAGCCCCCTCGTCCCTGTCCCTCGACTTAGTGCCCTGTTAGCGAGCCAGGGGATCCGCGTCGCATGGACTCTGGGCACGGGAGGCATCCCCCGGCAGCCCCCAGCAGGCATGGCATGGGCAATGTGCCCAGTGTGCGGCAGAGGAGGGCGCGCCAGCAAGGCCACAGGCGCCCATCGTGAGCCAGCCCCCTCGTCCTTGTCCATCGACAAAGTGCCCAGCGAGCGAGACAAGGGAGCCGCGTCGCATGGACCCTGGGAATGGGAGGCATTCCCCGATAGCCACCAGCAGGCACAGCATGGGCCAAGTGCCCAGCGTGCGGCAGCGGTGGGCGCACCAGCGAGGCCACAGGCGCCCATCGCGAGCCAGCCCCCTCATCCCTGTCCCTCGACTAAGTGCCCAGCGAGCGAGCCAGGGGAGCCGCGTCGCATGGACCCTGTGCATGGGAGGCATGCCCAGGCAGCCCCCATCAGGGACAGCATGGGCCAAGTGCCCAGTGTGCGGCAGTGGTGGGCACGCCAGTCAGGACACAGGCGCCCATCGCGAGCCAGCCCCCTCGTCCCTGCCCCTCGACTAAGTGCCCAGTGACCGAGCCAGGGGAGCCGCGTTGCATGGACCCTTGGCACAGGAGGCATGCCCAGGCAGCCCCAAGCAGGCACGGCATAGGCCAAGTGCCCAGTGTGCAGCAGCGGTGGGCGCGCCAGCCAGGCCACAGGCGCCCATCGCGAGCCAGCCCCCTCGTGCCTGTCCCTCGACTAAGTGCCCAGTGAGGGAGCCAGGGGAGCTGCGTTGCATGGACTCTGGGAATGGGAGGCATGCCCCAGTGTCCCCCAGTAGGCACGGGATGGGCCAAGTGCCCAACATGTGGCAGAGGAGGGCGCGGCAGCGAGGCCACAGGCGCCCATCGCGAGCCAGCCCCCTCGTCCCTGTTCCTCGACCAAGTGCCCAGCGAGCGAGCCAGGGGAGCCGCGTCGCATGGACCCTGGGCACAGGAGGCATGCCCAGGAAGCCCCAAGCAGGCATGGCATGGGCCAAGTGCCCAGTGTGCGGCAGCGGTGGGCGCGCCAGCCAGGTCACAGGCGCCCATCGCGAGCCAGCCCCCTCGTGCCTGTCCCTCGACTAAGTGCCCAGTGAGGGAGCCAGGGGAGCCGTGTTGCATGGACCCTGGGTATGGGAGGCATGCCCCAGCATCCCCCAGCAGGCACGGGATTGGCCAAGTGCCCAGCGTGCGGCAGAGGAGGGCGCGGCAGCGAGGCCACAGGCGCCCATCGTGAGCCAGCCCCCTCGTCCCTGTCCCTCGACTAACTGCCCAGCGAGCGAGCCAGGGGAGCCACGTCGCATGGACCCTGGGCACAGGAGGCATGCCCGGAAGCCCCAAGCAGGCACGGCATGGGCCAAGTGCCCAGTGTGCGGCAGCAGTGGGTGCGCCAGCCAGGCCACAGTCGCCCATCGCGAGCGAGCCCCCTCATCCCTGTCCCTCGACAAAGTACCCAGCGAGCGAGCCAGAGGAGCCGTGTCGCTTGGACACTGAGCATGGGGGGCATGCCCAGGAAGCCCCCAGCAGGCACGGCATGGGCCATGTGCCCAGCATGCGGCAGCGGTGGGCGCGCTAGCCAGGCCACAGGCGCCCATCGCGAGCCAGCCCCTTGTCCCTGTCCCTCGATTAAGTGCCCAGCAAGCGAGCCAGGGGAGCCGCTTCGCATGGACCCTTGGCACGGGAGGCATGCCCTGGCAGCCCCCAGCAGGCGCAGCACTGGCCATGTGCCAAGCGTGCGGCAGCGGTGGGCGCGCCAGCCCGGCCACAGGCGCCCATCGCGAGCGAGCCCCCTCATCCCTGTCCCTCGACAAAGTGCCCAGCGAACGAGCCAGGGGAGCCGCGTTGCATGGACGCTGGGCACAAGGGGCATTCCCAGGCAGCCCCCAGCAGGGATAGCATGGGCCAAGTGCCCAGCGTGCGGCAGCGGTGGGCGCGCCAGCACGGCCACTGGCGCCCATTGCGAGCCAGCACCCTCGTCCCTGTCCCTCGATTAAGTGCCCAGCGAGTGAGCCATGGGAGCCGTGTCGCATGGACCCTGGGCACGGGAGGCATGCCCCAGCATCCCCCAGCAGGCACGGCATGGGCCAAGTGCCCAGCGTGCGGTAGAGGTGGGCGTGCCAGCCAGGCCACGGGTGCCCATCGCGAGCCAGCCCCCTCATCTCTGTCCCTCGACTAAGTGCCCAGCGAGCGAGCCAGTGGAGCCGCGTTGCATGGACTCGAGGAATTGGAGGCATGCCCAGCCAGCCCCCAGTAGGCACGGCATGGTCAGAGTGCCCAGCGGGCGGCAGCGGAAGGCACGCCAGCCAGGCCACAGGCGCCCATCGCGAGCCAGCCCCCACGTCCCTGTCCCTCGTCTAAGTGCTCAGCGAGCGAGCCAGGAGGGCCGCATCGCACGGACCCTGGGCAGGAGTGGCAGGCCCAGGAAGCCCCCAGCAGGCATGGCATGGGCTGCTCACCCAGCGTGCGGCAGCGGTGGGCGCGCCAGCCAGGCCGCCGGCGCCCATCGCCACCCAGCCCCCACGTCCCTGCCCCTCGATGTAGTGCCCAGCGAGCGAGCCAGGGGGGCCATGTCGCACGGACCCTGGGAATGGGTGGCAAGCCCAGGCAGCCCCCAGCTGGCATGGCATGGGCTGCTTGCCCAGCATGCTGCAGTGGTAGGAGCCCGAGATAGGCTTCGGTCGCCCATCGCGAGCCAGCCCCCACGTCCCTGCCCCTTGACGTAGTGCCCAGCGAGCGAGCCAGGGGGGCCGCATCACACGGACCCTCGGAATGGGTGGCAAGCCCAGGCAGGCCCCAGCTGGCATGGTATGGGCTGCTCGCCCAGCATTCTGCAGTGGTAGGCGCACCAGCCAGGCCGCGGGCACCCATCGCTAGCCAGCCCCCACGTCCCTACCCCTTGACGTAGTGCCCAGCGAACGAGCAAGGGGGGCCACGTCGCACGGACCCTGGGCAGGAGTGGCACGCCCAGGCAGCCCCCAGGAGGCACAGCATCAGCTTCTCGCCCGGTGTGCGCCAGCGGTTGCCGCGCCAGCCAGGCCGCGGGAGCCCATCGCGAGCAAGCCCCCACGTCCCTGTCCCTCGACTAACTGCCCAGCGAGCGAGCAAGGGGGGCCGCATCGCACAGATCCTGGGCTTGGGTGGCATGCCCAGGCAGCCCCCAGCATGCACGGAAATGGCTGCTCGCCCAGCATGCGGCAGCGGTGGGCGTGCCAGCCAGGCCGCGGGCGCCCATCGCGAGCCAGCCCCCACGTTCCTGACCCTCGACGTAGTTCCCAGCGAACGAGCCTGGGGGGCCGCGTCGAATGGACCCTGGACACGGGTCACATGCCCAGGCATCCCCCAGCAGGCATGGCATTGGCTGCTCGCCAAGCGTGCAGCAGCGGTGGGCGGGCCAGCGAGGCCGCGGTTGCCCATCGCGAGCCAGCCCCCACGTCCCTGTCCCTCGACTAAGTTCCCAGCGAGCAAGCCAGGGGGACCACGTCGCACGGACTCTGGGCACGGGTGGCACACCCCAGCAGCCCCCAGCAGGCACGGCGTGGGCTGCTCACCCAGCGTGCGGCAGCGGTGGGCGCGCCAGCAAGGCTGCCGGCGCCCATCGCGAGCCACCCCCACGTCCCTGTGCCTCGACTAAGTGCCCAGTGAGTGAGCCAGGGGGACCACATCGCACGGACCCTGGGCAAGTGTGGCATGCCCAGGAAGCCCCCAGCAGGCACAGCATGAGCTGCTTGCCAAACGTGCGGCAGCAGTGGGCGTGCCAGCCAGGCCGCCGGTGCCCATCGCGACCCAGCCCCCACGTCCCTGTCCCACGACGTTGTTCCCAGCGAACGAGCCTGGGGGGCCGCGTCGAAGGGACCCTGGGCACTGGTGGCATGCCCAGGCAGCCCCCAGCAGGCACGGCATGGGCTGCTCGCCAAGCGTGCGGCAGCGGTGGGCGGGCCAGCAAGGCCGCGGGCGCCCATCGCGAGCCAGCCCCCACGTCCCTGTCCCTCGACTAAGTTCCCAGCGAGCAAGCCAGGGGGACCACGTCGCACGGACCCTGGGCACGGGTGGCACACCCTGGCAGCCCCCAGCAGGCACTGCATGGGCTACTCAACCAGCATGCGGCAGCGGTGGGCGCGCCAGCCAGGCCGCCGGCGCCCATTGCGAGCCAGCCCCCACGTCCCTGTCCCTCAATGTAGTGCCTAGCGAGCGAGCCAGGGGGGCCGTGTTGCATGGACCCTGTGCATGGGTGGCATGCCAGGCAGCCCCCAGGAGGCATGGCATGGGCTGCTCACCCAGTGTGCGGCAGCGGTGGGCGCGCCAGCCAGGCCACCGGCACCCATCGCGACCCAGCCCCCACGTCCCTATCCCTCAACTAAGTGCCCAGCGAGCGAGTCAGGAGGGCCGCGTTGCATGGACCCTGGGCACGGGTGGCACGCCATGGCAGCCCCCAGCAGGCAAGGCATGGTTTGCTCGCCCAGCTTGCAGCAGTGGCGGGCGCGCCAGCAAGGCCGCCGGCGCCCATCGCGTGCCAGCCCCCACGTCCCTGTCCCTCGACGTTGTGCCCAGCGAACGAGCCAGGGGCGCCGCGTCGCACGGACCCTGAGAACGGGTGGCACGCCCTAGAAGTCCACAGCAGGCACGGCATGGGCTACACAACCAGCATGCGGCAGCGGTGGTCGCGCCAGCAAGGCCGCCGGCGCCCATCGCGAGCCAGCAAGCCAGGCCCCATCGCGTCCCTGTCCCTCAACTAAGTGCCCAGCGAGCGAGCCAGGGGGACCGCATCGCACGGACACTGGGCACAGGTGGCACACCCAGGCAGCCCCCAGCAGTTACAGCATGGGCTGCTCGCCCAGCGTGCGACAGCGGTGGGCGCGCCAGCCAGGCCGCGGGCGCCCATTGCGAGCCAGCCCCCTCGTCCCATCTCCTCGACTGACTGCCCAGCGTGCGAGCCAGGGGTGCCATGTCGCACGGACCCTGGGCATGAGTGGCACGCCCAGGCAGCCCCTAGCAGGCACGGCATGGGCTGCTCGCCCAGCGTGTGGCAGCGGTTGGCGGGCCAGCCAGGCCGCGGGCGCCCATCGTGAGCCAGCCCCCACGTCCCTGTCCCTCGACTAAGTGCCCATCGCGAGCCAGCCCCCACGTCCCTGTCCCTCGACGTAGTGCCCAGCGAGCGAACCAGGGGGGCCGCGTCGCATGGATCCTGGGCACGGGTCGCACGCCCAGGAAGCCCCCAGCAGGCATGGCATGGGCTGCTCGCCCAGCGTGCCGCAGTGGTGGGCGCGCCAGCCAGGCTGCGGGCGCCCATCGCGAGCCAGCCCCCTCGTCCCTTCCCCTCGACTGATTGCCCAGCGTGCGAGCCAGGGGTGCCGCGTCGCACGGACCCTGGGCATTGGTGGCACGCCCAGGCAGCCTCCAGCAGGCACGGCATGGGCTGCTCACCCAGCGTGCGGCAGCGGTGGGCGCGCCAGCAAAGCCGCCGGCGCCCACCGCAAGCCAGGCCCCGCGTCCCTGTCCCTCGACTAAGTGCCCAGCGAGCAAGCCAGGGGGACTGCATCGCGTGGACCCTGGGCATGGGTGGCACGCCCAGGCAGCCCCCAGCAGGCACAGGATGGGCTACTCGCCCAGCGTGCGACAGCGGTGGGCGCGCCAGCCAGGCCGCGGGCGCCCATTGCGAGCCAGCCCCCTCGTCCCATCTCCTCGACTGACTGCCCAGCGTGCGAGCCAGGGGTGCCATGTCGCACGGACCCTGGGCATGAGTGGCACGCCCAGGCAGCCCCTAGCAGGCACGGCATGGGCTGCTCGCCCAGCGTGTGGCAGCGGTTGGCGGGCCAGCCAGGCCGCGGGCGCCCATCGTGAGCCAGCCCCCACGTCCCTGTCCCTCGACTAAGTGCCCAGCGAGCGAGCCAGGGGGGCCGCGTTGCACGGTCCCTGGGCATGGGTGGCACGCCCCGGCTGCCCCCAGCAGGCACGGCATGGGCAGCTCGCCCAGCAGTCTGCAGCTGTGGGCGCGCCAGTAAGGCCGCGGGTGCCCATCGCGAGCCAGCCCCCACGTCCCTGTCCCTCGACGTAGTGCCCAGCGAGCGAGCCAGGGGGGCCGCGTCGCATGGACCCTGGGCACGGGTCGCACACCCAAGAAGCGCCCAGCAGGCATGGCATGGGCTGCTCGCCCAGCGTGCCGCAGTGGTGGGCGCGCCAGCCAGGCTGCGGGCGCCCATCGCTAGCCAGCCCCCTCGTCCCTTCCCCTCGACTGATTGCCCAGCATGCGAGCCAGGGGTGCCGTGTCGCACGGACCCTGGGCATCGGTGGCACGCCCAGGCAGCCTCCAGCAGGCACGGCATGGGCTGCTCACCCAGCGTGCGGCAGCGGTGGGCGCACCAGCAAGGTCGCGGGCGCCCATCGCGAGCCAGCCCCCATGTCCCTGTCCCTCGGCTAAGTGCCCAGCGACCGAGCCACGGGGGCTGCGTCACACAGACCCTGGGCACAGGTGGCACGCCCAGGCAGCCACAAAGCGGACTTGTTACGCAGCGCTATCGACGACACGATCGTCGGCCGTTAGCAACGAGCAAGCCACACGGCCAGCCTGGGCACGTTGTGACACCCGTGCTGCCAAGGCCTCATCGATGGTCCCTTGCCATTGAAGAATTGTCCCTTGCTATTGAGATAATTTCGCGCTTAGCGGCTTGGGTGCAGCGGCACACGATGACCTGCATGATCGATGGGCCTTTCGCTCGTCGGCTTACAGCTCGTTTGGTGCTGTTGCTGCCCATTTGTACGTGCAGCGTGTGAGTGGTGATCTAATCGTGCGTGTTGGCATGCTCCATGCTCTCGCATCGAACTGTCGACTAGCACGTCGCTTTAAGCTCGACCCCGAACCATACATTGGTGTTTCGTGGGTGACATCGGGACCCTATGTCGCGTGCCTTCACAAATGGAATTTGATGATTCGAGTCAGTTGTCTTTGCACAATGTCCCTCGTGGGCATGGGTGGAAACCTAAGCTGGGCCTTGTGCTCCAAGCGCGGCTTGCTTTGGCATGCGGCTGCTTTGGCACATGAGAGATCGGCTGTCCCCTCGGGTAAAAAAAGTATTGCGACAGGAGTGGCCTCGGCCTCTGCCGCGTCGCACGGACCCTGGGGACAGGTGGCATGCCCAGGCAGCCCCTAGCAGGCATGGCATGGGCTGCTCGCCCATCGTACGGCAACAGTAGGCGCCCGTCGCGAGCCAGCCCCCTCGTCCCTGCCCCTCTACTGACTGCCCAGCGTGCGTGCTAGGGGGGCCGCGTCTCATGGACCCTGGGCACGGGTGGCACGCCCACGCAGCCCCCAGCAGGAACTCCTTGGGCTGCTCGCCCAGCGTGCGGCAGCGGTAGCCAGCCCCTTTGTCCCTGCCCCTCGACTGACTGCCCAGCTTGCGAGCCAGGCGTGCCGTGTCACACGGACCCTGGGCACGGGTGGCACGCCCAGGCAGGCCCCAGCAGGCACGGCATGGGCTGCTTGCCAAGCGTGCGGCAGCGATTGGCGTGCCAGCCAGGCCGCGGGTGCCCATCGCGAGCCAGCCCCCTCGTCCCTATCCCTCGACATAGTGCCCAGCGAGCGAGCCAGGGGGGCCACGTCGCATGGGCCCTGGGCTTGGGTGGCACGCCCAGGTAGCCTCCAGCAGGCACGACATGGGCTGCTCGCCCAGTGTGCGATAGCTGTGGGCGCGCCAGCCAGGCCGCGGGTGCCCATCGCGAGCCAGTCCCCTCCTCCCTGCCCCTCGACTAACTGCCCAGCATGCGAGCATGGAGTGCCATGTCGTACGGACCCTGGGTACAGGTGGCACGCCCAGGCGGCCCCCACCAGGAACTGCATGGGCTGCTCGCCCAGCGTGCGGCAGCGGTAGCTAGCACCTTCATCCCTGCCCCTAGACTGACGGCCCAGCGTGCGAGCTAGGGGTGCCATGTCGCACGGACCTTGGGCATGGATGGAAGGCCCAGGCAGACCCCAGCAGGCACGGCATGGGCTGCTCGCCCAGTGTGCGGCAGTGGTGGGCATGCCAGCCAGGCCGCGGGAGCGCATCGTGAGCCAGCCCCCTCGTCCTTATCCCTCGACATAGTGCCCAGAGAGCGAGCTAGGTGGGCCATGTCGCACGGGCCCTGGGCTTGGGTGGCACGCCCAGGCAGCCCCCAGCAGGCACGGCATGGGCTGCTGGACCAGCGTGCGGCAGCGGTGGGTGCGCCAGGATGGCTACGGGCGCCCATCGCGAGCCAGCCCCCTCGTCCCTGCCCCTAGACTAACTGCCCAGTGTCCTAGCCAGGGGTGCCACGTCGCACGGACCCTGGGCTTAGGTGGCACGCCCAGGCAGCCCCCTGCAGGCACGGCATGGGCTACTCGCCCAGCGTGCGGCAGCAATGGGCGTGCCAGCGAGGTCGCGGGCGCCCATCGCGAGCCAGCCCCCTCGTCCCTTTCCCTCGACATAGTGCCCAGCAAGCGAGCAAGGGGGGATGTGTCGCACAGACCCTTGGCATGGGTGGCACGGCCAGGGAGCCCCAAGAAGGCACGGCATAGGCTGCTCGCCCAGCGTGCCGCAGCGGTAGCCAGCCCCTTCGTCCCTGCCCCTGGACTGACTGCCCATCGTGCGAGCCAGGGGTGCCGTGTCGCACGGACCCTGGGCATGGGTGGCACGCCCAGGCAGACCCCAACAGGCGCAGCATGGGCTGCTCGCCCAGCGTGCGGCAGCTGTGGGCATGCCAGCATGGCTGTGGGCACCTATCGCGAGCCAGGCCCCTCGTCCCTATCCCTCGACATAGTGCCCAGCGAGCGAGCTAGGGGGGCCAGGTCGCACGGGCCCTGGGCTTGGGTGGCACGCCCAAGCAGCCCCCAGCAGGCACGGCATGGGCTGCACACCCAGCGTGCGGCAGCGGTGGGCGGGCCAGCCAGGACGCGGGCGCCCATCGCGAGCCAACCCCCTCGTCCCTGTCCCTCGACATAGTGCCCAGCGAGCGAGCCAGGGGGGACGTGTCGCACAGACCCATGGCATGGGTGGCATCCCCAGGGAGCCCCAAGCAGGCACGGCATGGGCAGCTCGCCCAGCGTGCGGTAGCGGTAGCCAGCCCCTTCGTCCCTGCCCCTCGACTGATTGCCCAGCGTGCGAGCCAGGGGTGCCGTGTCGCACGGACCCTGGGCATGGGTGGCACGCCCAGGCAGACCCATGCAGGCGGGGCATGGGCTGCTCGCCCAGCGTGCGGCAGCTGTCGGCATGCCAGCAAGGCCGTGGGCGCCCATCGCGAGCCAGCCCCCTCGTCCCTATCCCTCGACATAGTTTCCAGCGAGCGAGCCAGGGGGGCCACGTCGCACGGGCCTTGGGCATGGGTGGCAGGCCCGGGCAGCCCTTAGTAGGCACGGAATTGGCTGCTTGCACAGCGTGCGGCAGCGGTGGGCACGCCAACCAGGCCACGGGCGCCCATCGTGAGCCAGCCCCCTCATCCCTGTCCCTCGACTGACTGCCCAGCGTGTGAGCTAGGGGTGTCGCGTTGCACGGGCCCTGGGCACGGGAGGCACGCCCAGGCAGCCCCCAGCAGGCACGGCATGGGCTGCTCGCCCAGCGTTCGGTAGCGGTGGGTGCGCCAGCCAGGCCGCGGGCGCCCATCGTGAGCCAGCCCCCACGTCCCTGTCCCTCGACGTAGTTCCCAGAGAGTGTGCGAAGGGGGCCGTGTCGCATGGAACCTGGGCACGGGTGGCACGCCCAGGCAGCCCCCAGCAGGCACGGTATGGGCTGCCCGCTCAGCGTGCGGCAGCGGTGGGCGTGCCAGCCAGGCCGCGGGCGCCCATCGCGAGCCAGCCCCCTCGTCCTTGCCCCTCGACTGACTGCCCAGCGTGCGAGCCAGGGGTGCCACAGCAGTCACCAGCAAGCACAGCGCCAGCCTTGCCAGGGGCGCCCCACGCGAGCCAGCCGCGAGCACGCTGTGAGGCTTAGCACATGTTGTGGGCGTTGATTTCATGGGCAAGCTGGCCTTGGCTGTGGCCCCTGGCTCTGGTGGACCCTGAGGGCTGCCATGGGGTGGCTGGAGGTGCACTGGATAGGGCAGCCAGCATGCACCATGGGCCAGGCAGAGGCATAGCTGGCCCGAGGCTATTGGCCGCAATGGCCAGTTGCGAAATTATTGTTAATTGACTGTCTTTTCATCATGGAATTAGTCCCAAATTGACTCAAATAATTCGCGTAATTGATGAGGAGTCTGCCCCTGAAGTTTGGGATCATTTCGACTCACAGGCTATTTTTGATGATTTTTTCAATTTTTGGCTGTAGAAAATTCATTAAAAAAAATTTAGTGCCTAGAAAATTCTGAAAATTTTTTTAGTGGTACATATGATTATTCTCCATTTATATACAAAATTTCAGCTCAAATTTCCAAGTAAATAATTTTTTAGACCCATTATGACGGCTCAAACATATTGATGTTTCCTCAGGCGCTGAAGGTGGTCACCAAGCTTGCTGGGTGCCAACAGGCTATGCGTGCCTCCCCCCTGCCCATCCCACGTGGGTAGGTGCTGGGCTTGGGCAACCCAGCGCGCATGGCATGGGCAGGGCGGCTTGCTGCCTTGCCCATCCAGCCAGTGGTGCGTGGCTGTGGCAGCCACCACCGCCAGCAGGCAGGCCGCCGGCGATGTCGGCCGAAGAGTGTGGGATGCCCGATCAGTAGCCAACGGAGTGGGGAAAATGTGGGAAACGAAATCCACTAAACTGTGGGCAACGAAATGAGAAAAATCGTGGGATAATGAACTGGGATGTGGCTACATAAGCTCGACGGTGTGGGCGGCGAAGCTAACGATGATGCATGCTACGCGAGGGCCAAATCGTTGGGGGGATTTTGAGCATGCGGAGTACGCAGGCGGCTGGCGATGTCGGCCGAAGAGTGTGGGATGCCCGATCAGTAGCCAACGGAGTGGGGAAAATGTGGGAAACGAAATCCACTAAACTGTGGGCAACGAAATGAGAAAAATCGTGGGATAATAAGCTAGGATGTGGCTACATAAGCTCGACGGTGTGGGCGGCGAAGCTAACGATGATGCATGCTACGCGAGGGCCAAATCGTTGGGGGGATTTCGAGCATGCGGAGTGCTTCGTCGCAGACCCTCGAGGCGATGGATGCGGGGCTGGATCCCGACGCCCAAGCTTGCCTTGGCGGACTCGTTGCGCAACGCGATCGGCGACACGATCGTCGACCGTTAGCAACAAGCGAGCCGCATAGCCAGGCTGGGCAAGGTGTGACACCCCTGCTGCCAAGGCCTCATTGGTGGGAAAAATGTAAGCAACGAAACGAGAGAAATTGTGAGAAAATGAGCTGGGATGTAGCTAGACAAACTCAACGGTGTGGGCTGTGAAGCTAACGATGATGCATGTTACGAGAGGGCCAAATCACTGGGGGGATTTTGAGCATGCGGAGTGCTTCGTCACAGGCCCTCGAGGCAGAGGATGCAGGGCTAGATCCCGATGCCAAGGCTTGCCTAAGCGGACTCGTTGCGCAGCGCGATCGACGACGCAATCGTCGGCCGTTAGCAATGAGCGAGCCACACGGCCAGCCTAGGCACCCCTGCTGCCAAGGCCTCATCGGTGGGAAAAATATTGGCAACAAAATAAGAAAAATCATGGGATAATGAGCTGGGATGTGGCTATACAAGCTCGATGGTGTGGGTGGCGAAGCTAACAATGATGCATGCTACGCGAGGGCCAAATCGTTGGGGGGAATTTCGACCATACGGAGTGCTTCGTCGCAGGCCCTCGAGGCGACGGACGTGAGATTAGATCTCGACGCTCAGGCTTGCCTAGGCGAACTCGTTGCGCAGCGCGATGGACGACACGATCGTCGGCCGTTAGCAACGAGCGAGCCACACGGCCAGCCTAGGCATCCCTGCTGCCAAGGCCTCATCGGTGGAAAAAACGTGGGCAACGAAGCGAGAATAATCATGGGATAATGAGCTGGGATATGGCTAGACAAGCTCGATGGTGTGGGCGGCGAAGCTAATGATGATACATGCTATGTGAGGGCCAAATCGTTGAGGGGATTTCAAGCATGCGGAGTGCTTCGTCGCAGGCCCTCGAGGCGGCGGACGCGGGGTTGGATCTCGACACTCAGGCTTGCCTGGAAGCGGACTTGTTACGCAGCGCGATCGACGACACGATCGTCGACCCTTAGCAACGAGCGAGCCACACAGCTAGCCTGGGCACGTTGTGACACCCCTGCTGCCAAGGCCTCATCGGTTGTCCCTTGCCATTGAAGAATCTTCCCTTGTAATTGAAACAATTTCGCGCTTAGCGGCTTGGGTGCGGCGGCACACGATCACCTACATGATCGATGGGTCTTTCGCTTGTCGGCTCGCAGCTCGTTTGGCGCTGTTACTGCCCATTTGTACGTGCAGCGTGTGAGTGGTGATCTAGTTGTATGCGTTGGCAGGCTCCATGCTCTCGCATCAAACTGTCGACTAGCACGTCACATTGAACTGTCGACCCCGAGCCATACGTTGGACTTTCGTGGGTGACATCGGGACCCTATGTCGCGTGCCTTCACAAATGGAATTTGATGATTCGAGTCGGTTGTCTT
>JAJFZO010000307.1:50000-55000 GCA_021397835.1 Moringa oleifera
CCCCTAGCAGGCACGGCATGGGCTAAGTGCCTAGCGTGCGGCAGAGGTGGGCGCACCAGCCAGGCCACGGGCACCCATCGCGAGACAGCCCCCTCGTCCCTGTCCCTAGACATAGTGCGCAGCGAGCGAGCCACGGGAGCCGCGTCGCAAAGAATCTGGGCACGGGAGGCATACCCAGGCAACCCCCAGCAAGCACGACATGGGCAAAGTGCCCAAAATGCGGCAGAGGAGGGCGCGCCAGCCAGCCCACAGGCACCCATCGCGAGCCAGCCCCATCGTCCCTGTCCCACGACTAAGTACCCAGCGAGCGAGCCAGGGGGGCCGCGTCGCACAGATCCTGGGCACAGGAGGCATGCCCAGGCAGCCCCCTGCAAGCACAACATGGGCCAAGGGCCTGGCACGCCCAGGGAGTCCCCAGCAGGCACGGCATGGGCCAAGTGCCCAGCGTGCGGTAGAGGAGGGCGCGCCAGACAGGACACAGGCGCCCATCACGAGCCAGCCCCCTCGTCCCTGTCCCTCGACTAAGTGCCTAGCGATCTAGCTAGGGGAGCTGCGTCGCACGGACCTTGGGCACGGGAGGCTTGCCCCGGCATCCCCCAGCAGGCACGGCATGGGCTGCTCGCCCAGCGTGCGGCAGCGGTGGGCGCGCCAGCAAGGCCGCGGGCACCCATCGCGAGAAAGCTCCCACGTCCCTGTCCCTCGACTAAGTGCCCAACGAGCGAGCCAGGGCGGCCGCATCGAACGGACCCTAGGAACGGGTGTCACGCCCAAGAAGCCCCCAGCAGGCACAGCATGGGCTTCTCGCCCAGCGTGCGGCAGCGGTGGGCACACCAGCCATGCCGCAGGCACCCATCGCGAGCCAGCCCCTACGTCCCTGTCCCTCGACTAAGTGCCCAGCGAGCGAGCTAGGGGGGCAGCATCGCATGGATCCTGGGCACAGGTGGCACGCCCAGGCAGTCCCCAGCAGGCACGGCATGGGCTGCTCGCCTAGTGTGCGGCAGCGGTGGGCGCGCCAGCCAGGCCGCGGGTGCCCATCGTGAGCCAGCCCCCACGTCCCTATCCCTCGACGTAGTGCCCAACGAGCGAGCCAGGGGGGCTACGTCGCACCGACGCTGGGCACGGGTGGCACGCCCAGGCAGCCCCCAGCAGGTACGGCATGGGCTGCTTGCCCAGTGTGTGGCAGCAGTGGGCGCGCCAGCCAGGCCGCGGGCGCCCATCGGCAGCCAGACCCCACGTCCTTGTCCCTCGATGTAGTGCTCAGCGAGCAAAATAGGGGGGCTGTGTCGCACGAACCTTGAGAATGGGTCGCACGCCCAAGAAGCCCCCATCAGGAACGGCATGGGCTGCTCGTCGAGCGTGCGATAGAGGTGGGCATGCCAGCCAGGCCACGGGCGCCCATCGCAAGCCAGCGCCTTCGTCCCTATGCCTCAACTTAGTGCCCAGCGAGTGAGTCAGGGGATCCGTGTCACACGGACTCTAGGTACGAGATGCATGACCAAGAAGCCCCCCGTAGGCACGGCATGGGCCAAGTGCCCAGCATGAGGCAGAGGAGGGCGCTTCAGCACCGCCACAGGCGCCCATCGCGAGCCAGCCCCATCGTCCCTGTCCGTCGACTAAGTGCCCAGCGAGTGAGCCAGGGGGCTCACGTCGCATGGACCCTGGGCACGAGTGGCACGCCCAGGCAACCCCAACCAGGCACGGCATGGGCTGCTAGCCCAGCGTGCGGCAGCGGTGGGCGCGCCAGCCAGGCTGCGGGCGCCCATCGCGAGCCAGCCCCAATGTCCCTATCCATCGTCTAAGTGCTAGCCAGGGGGGCCTCGTCGTACGGACCCTGGCCACGGGTGGCACGCCCAAGAAACCCCCAGCAGGCACGGCATGGGCTGCTCGCCCAGCCTGAGGAAGCGGTGGGCGCGCCAGCCAGGCCACGGGCACCCATCTCCAGCCAGCCCCCTCGTCCCTATCCCTCGACTTAGTGCACAACGAGCGAGCTAGAGGAGCCATGTCACATGGACCCTGGGCACGGAAGGCATGCCCAAGCAGCCCCCAGCAGGCACGGCATGAGCCAAGTGCCCAGCATGTGGCAGCAGTGGGCGCACCAGCCAGGCCACGGGCTCCCATCGTGAGCCAGCCCCCTGGACCCTGTCCCTCGACTAAGAGCCCAGCGAGTGAGCCAGGGGAGCCACGTCGCATGGACTCAGGGCACAGGAGGCATGCCCCAGTAGCCCCCAGCAGGCACGGCATGGGTCAAGTGCCTAGCATGAGGCAGCGGTGGAGGCGCCAGCCAGGCCACGGGCACTCATCGTGGGCCAGCCCCCTCGTCCCTGTCCCTCGACTTAGTGCCCAGTGAGCAAGCCAGGGGAGCTGTGTCGCACAGACGCTGGGCACGGGAGGCATGCCCAGGCAGCCCCCAGTATGCACGACATGGCCCAAGTGCCCAGTGTGCGGCAGTAGTGGGCGCGCCAGCTTGGCCACGGGCGCCCATCGCGAGCCAGCCCCATCGACCCTGTCCCTCGACTAGGTGCCCAACGAGCGAGCCAGGGGACCCACGTTGCCCAGATCCTGGGCATGAAAGGCATGCCCAGGCAGCCCCAGTATGCACGGCATGGGCCAAGTGCCTAGCATGCGGCAGTGGTGGGCGCGCCAGCCAGGCCACGGGCGCCCATCGCGAGCCAGCCCCCTCGTCCCTGTCCCTCGACTAACTGCCCAGCGAGCGAGCTAGGAGAGCCACGTCGCATGGACTCTGGGCACGGAAGGCATGCCCCGGCAGCCCCTAGCAGGCACGGCATGGGCTAAGTGCCCAGCGTGCGGCAGAGGTGGGCGCACCAGCCAGGCCACGGGCACCCATCGCGTGATAGCCCCCTCGTCCCTGTCCCTCGACATAGTGCTCAGTGAGCGAGCCACGGGAGCTGCGTCGCAAAGAATCTGGGCACGGGAGGCATACCCAGGCAATCCCCAGCAAGCACGACATGGGCAAAGTGCCCAAAATGCGGCAGAGGAGGGCGCGCCAGCCAGCCCACAGGCGCCCATCGCGAGCCAGCCCCATCGTCCCTGTCCCTCGACTAAGTACCCAGCGAGCGAGCCAAGTGGGCCACGTCGCACAGATCTTGGGCACAGGAGGCATGCCCAGGAAGCCCCCAGCAAGCACAACATGGGCCAAGTGCCTGGCACGCCCAGGGAGTCCCCAGCACGCACGGCATGGGCCAAGTGCCCAGCGTGCGGTAGAGGAGGGCGCGCCAGGCAGGACACAGGCGCCCATCACGAGCCAGCCCCCTCGTCCCTGTCCCTCGACTAAGTGCCCAGCGATCTAGCCAGGGGAGTTGCGTCGCATGGACCCTGGGCACGGGAGGCATGCCCCGGCATCCCTCAGCAGGCACGGCATGGGCCAAGTGCCCAGCGTGCGACAGCAGTTTGCACACCAGCCAGGCCGCAGGCGCCCATCGCGAGCCAGCCCCCACGTCCCTGTCCCTCGACTGAGGGCCCGGTGAACGAGCCAGGGGGGCCACGTTGCCCGGACCCTGGGCATGAGTGGCATGCCCAGGCAAACCTCAGCAGGCACAGCATGGGCTGCTCGCCCAGCGTGCGGCAGCGGTGGGCTCGCAAGCCAGGCTGCGGGTGCCCATCGCAAGCCAGCCCCCTCGTCCCTGTCGCTCGACTGACTACCCAGCGTGCGAGCCAGGGGTGCTGCATCACACGGACCCCGGACACGGGTGGCATGCCCAGGAAGCCCCAAATAGGCACGGCATGGGCTGCTCGCCCAGTGTGAGGCAGCAGTGCGCGCGCCAGCCAGGCCGCAGGTGCCCATCGCGAGCCAACCCCCTCATCCTTGTCCCTCGACTGACTTCTCTGTGCGTGAGCCAGCCCCCACGTCCTTATCCCTCGACGTAGTGCCCAGCGAGCGAGCAAGGGGGGCTACGTCGCACCGACGCTGGGCACGGGTGGCACGCCCAGGCAGCCCCCAGCAGGCACGGCATGGGCTGCTCGCCTAGTGTGCAGCAGCGGTGGGCGCGCCAGCTAGGCCGCGGGCGCCCATCGCCAGCCAGCCCCCACGTCCTTGTCCCTCGATGTAGTGCTCAGCGAGCAAAATAGGGGGGTTGTGTCGCACGAACCCTGAGCATGGGTCGCACGCCCAGGAAGCCCCCATCAGGAACGGCATGGGCTGCTCGTCGAGCGTGCGGTAGAGGTGCGCATGCCAGCCAGGCCGCGGGCGCCCATCGCGAGCCAGCCCCCTCGTCCCTGTGCCTCGACTTGGTGCCCAACGAGTGAGTTAGGGGATCCGCGTCACACGGGCTCTAGGTACGGGATGCATGACCAAGAAGCCCCCCGTAGGCACGGCATGGGCCAAGTGCCCAGCATGCGGCAGAGGAGGGCACGCCAGCACCGCCACAGGCGCCCATCGCGAGCCAGCCCCATCGTCCTTGTCCGTCGACTAAGTGCCCAGCGAGTGAGCCAGGGGGCTCACGTCGCATGGACCCAGGGCACGAGTGGCACGCCCAGGCAACCCCAACCAGGCACGGCATAGGCTGTTAGCCCAGCGTGCGGCAGCGGTGGGCGCGATAGCCAGGCTTCGGGCGCCCATCGCGAGCCAGCCCTAATGTCCCTGTCCCTCGTCTAAGTGCCCAACAAGCAAGCCAGGGGGGCCTCGTCGCACGGACCCTGGGCACGGGTGGCACGCCCAGGAAGCCTCCAGCAGGCACGGCATGGGCTGCTCGCCCAGCTTGAGGAAGCGGTGGGCGCGCTAGCCAGGCCTTAGGCTCCCATTGCGAGTCAGCCCCCTCGTCCCTGTCCTTCGACTGACTGCCCAGCGCGCGAGCCAGGGCGGCCACGTCGCACGGACCCTGGGCATAGGTGGCACACCTAGGCAGCCCCCAGCAGGCACGGCGTGGGCTGCCTGGGCGTGCGGCAGTGGTGGGCACGCCAACCAGGGCGCAGGCGCCCATCGCTAGCCAGCCCCCACGTCCCTTTCCCTCGACTGGCTTCCCAGCATGCGAGCCATGGAGGCC
>JAJFZO010000307.1:65000-82500 GCA_021397835.1 Moringa oleifera
CGCGAGCCAGCCCCCACGTCCCTGTCCCTCGACTAAGTGCCCAGCAAGCGAGCCAGGGGGGCCGCATCGCATGGACCCAAGGCATGGGTGGCACGCCCTGGAAGCCCCCAGCAGGAACGGCATGGGCTGTTCGCCCAGCGTGCGGCAGCGGTGGGTGCACCATCCAGGCCACAGGCACCCATCGCGAGCCAGCCCTCACGTCCCTGTCCCTGGACTAAGTGCACCGTGTGCGAGCCATGGGGGCCACGTCGCACAGACCCTGGGTACGTGTCGCATGCCCAGGCAGCCCCGAGTAGGCACGGCATAGGCTGCTCACCTAGCGTGCGGCAGCGGTGAGTGCGCTAGCCAGGCCGCGGGAGCCCATTGCGAGCCAGCCCCCTCGTCCCTGCCACTCGACTGACTGCCCAGCCTGCGAGCCAGGGGTGCCGCATCGCACGGACCCTGGGCATGGGTGGCATGCCTAGGCAGCCCCCAGCAGGCACGAAATGGGCTGCTCGCCCGGTGTGCGGCAGCGGGGGGCAAGCCAGCCACACCACGGGCGCCCATCGCGAGCTAGCCCCCACGTTCTTGCCCCTCGACTAAGTGCCCAGCGAGCGAGCCAGGGGGGCCGCGTTGCACGGACCCTCGGCACGGGTGGCACGCCCAGGCAGCCCCCAGCAGGCACAACATGGGCTGCTCGCCCTGCGTGCGGCAGCGGTGGGCGAGCTAGCCAGGCCGCGGTCGCCCATCGCGAGCAAGCCCCCGAGTCCCTGCCCCTCGACTGACTGCCCAGCGTGCGAGCCAGGGGTGCCGCGTCGCACAGACCCTGGGCATGAGTGGCACTCTCGGGCAGTCCCCATCAGGAACGGCATGGGCTGCTCGGCAAGCGTGCGGCAGCGGTGGGCGCGCCAAACAGGCCGCGGGCGCCCATCGCCAGCCAGCCCCCTCGTCCCTGCCCATCGACTGACTGCCCAGCGTCCAAGCCAGGGGTGCCGCGTCGCACGGACCCTGGGCATGGGAGACAGGCCCAGGCAGCCCCCAGCAGGCATGGCATGGGCTGCTCGCCCAGCATGCGGCAGCGGTGGGCGCGCCAGCCAGGCCGCCGGCGCCCATTGCGAGCTAGACCCCACGTTCCTGTCCCTCGACTATGTGCCCAGCGAGCGAGCCAGGGGGGTCGCGTCGCACAGACCCTGGGCACGGGTGGCACACCCAGGCAGCCCCCAGCACTCATGGCATGGGCTGCTTGCCCATCGTGCGACAGAGGTGGGCGCGCCAGCCAGGCCGCGGGCGCCCATCGCGAGCTAGCCCCCACGTTTCTGTCCCTCGACTAAGTGCCCAGAGAGCGAGCCAGGGGTGCCACATCGCAAGGACCCTTGGCAAGGGAGGCAGGCCCAGGCATGGGCTGCTCGCCTAGCGTGCGGCAGCGGTGGGTGCGCCAGCCTCGCCGCGGGCACCCATTGCGAGCTAGCCCCCGCGTTCCTGTCCCTCGACTAAGTGCCCAGCGAGCGAGCCAAAGGGGCCACGTCGCACAGACCCTGGGCACGGGTGGCACGCCTAGGAAGCGCCCAGCAGGCACGGCATGGGCTGCTCGCCCTGCGTTCAGCAGCGGTGAGCGAGCCAGCCAGGCCGCGGTCGCCCATCGCGAGCAAGCCCCCGAGTCCCTGCCCCTCGACTGACTGCCCAGCGTGCAAGCCAGGGGTGCCGCATCGCATGGACCCTGGGCATGAGTGGCACTCCCGGGCAGCCCTCATCAGGAACGGCATGGGCTGCTCGCCTAGCGTGCGGCAGCGGTGGGCGCGCCAGCCAGGCCGTGGGCGCCCATCGCAAGCAAGCCCTTACGTCCCTACTCCTCGACTGACTGCCCAGCATCCAAGCCAGGGGGGCCACGTTGAACGGACTCTGGGCATGGGAGGGAGGCCCAGGCAGCCCCCAGCAGGCACGGCATGGGCTGCTCGCCCAGCGTGCGGCAGCGGTGGGCGTGCCAGCCAGGCCGCGAGCGCCCAAAGCGAGCTTGCCCCCACGTTCCTGTCCCTCGACTAAGTGCCCAGCGAGCGAGCCAGGGGGGCCGCATCACACGGACCCTGGGCACGGGTGTCACACCCAGGCAGCCCCCAGCAGGCACGGCATGGGCTGCTCGCCCAGCGTGCGGCAGCAGGGGGCGCGCCAGCCACACCACGGGCGCCCATTGCGAGCTAGACCCCACGTTCCTGTCCCTCGACTATGTGCCCAGCGAGCGAGCCAGGGGGGCCGCATCGCACGGACCCTGGGCACGGGTGGCACACCCAGGCAGCCAGGCCACAAGCACCCATCGCGAGCTAGCCCCCACGTTCCTGTCCCTCGACTAAGTGCCTAGAGAGTGAGCCAGGGGTGCCACATCCCAAGGACCCTGGGCAAGGGAGGCAGGCCCAGGCAGCCCCCAGCAGGCACGGCATGGGCTTCTCGCCCAGCGTGCGGCAGCGGTGGGCGCGCCAGCCAGGCCGCGGGCGCCCATCGCGAACCAGCCCCCTCGTCCCTGCCCCTCGACTGACTGCCCAGCGTCCAAGCCAGGGGTGCCGCGTCGCACGGACCATGGGCATGGGAGGCAGGCCCAAGCAACCCCCAGCAGGCATGGCATGGGCTGCTCGCCCAGCATGCGGCAGCGGTGGGCGTGCCCGCCAGGCCACGGGCGCCCAAAGCGAGCTAACCCCCACGTTCCTGTCCCTCGACTAAGTGCCCAGCGAGCGAGCCAGGGGGGCCGCATCACACGGACCCTAGGCATGGGTGTCACGCCCAGGCAGCCCCCAGATGGCATGGCATGGGCTGCTCGCCGAGCGTGCGGCAGCGGTGAGCGCGCCAGCCAGGCCGCTGGCGCCCATCACGAGCCAGGCCCCTCGTCCTTGCCCCTTGACTGTCTGCCCAGCGTGCGAGCCAGGGTTGCCGCGTTGCACAGACCCTGGGCATGGGTGGCACCCCTAGGCAGCCCCCAGCAGGCACGGCATTGGCTGCTTGCCCAGTGTGCGGCAGCGGTGGGCGCGCCAGCAAGGCCGCAGGCGCTTATCGCGAGCCAGGCCCCTCGTCCCTGCCCCTTGACTGACTTCCCAGCGTGCGAGCCAGGGGTGTAGTGTCGCACGGACCCTGGGCATGGGTGGCACGCCTAGGCAACCCCCAGCAGGCACGGCATGGGCTGTTCTCCCAGCATTCGGCAGCAGTGCGCGCGCCTGCCATGCCGCGGGCGCCCATCGCGAGCTAGCCCCCACGTTCTTGCCCCTCGACTAAGTGCCCAGCGAGCGAGCCAGGGGGGCCGCGTTGCACGGACCCTCGGCACGGGTGGCACGCCCAGGCAGCCCCCAGCAGGCACAACATGGGCTGCTCGCCCTGCGTGCGGCAGCGGTGGGCGAGCCAGCCAGGCCGCGGTCGCCCATCGCGAGCAAGCCCCCGAGTCCCTGCCCCTCGACTGACTGCCCAGCGTGCGAGCCAGGGGTGCCGCGTCGCACAGACCCTGGGCATGAGTGGCACTCTCGGGCAGTCCCCATCAGGAACGGCATGGGCTGCTCGGCAAGCGTGCGGCAGCGGTGGGCGCGCCAAACAGGCCGCGGGCGCCCATCGCCAGCCAGCCCCCTCGTCCCTGCCCATCGACTGACTGCCCAGAGTCCAAGCCAGGGGTGCCGCGTCGCATGGACCCTGGGCATGGGAGACAGGCCCAGGCAGCCCCCAGCAGGCATGGCATGGGCTGCTCGCCCAGCATGCGGCAGCGGTGGGCGCGCCAGCCAGGCCGCCGGCGCCCATTGCGAGCTAGACCCCACGTTCCTGTCCCTCGACTATGTGCCCAGCGAGCGAGCCAGGGGGGTCGCGTCGCACAGACCCTGGGCACGGGTGGCACACCCAGGCAGCCCCCAGCACTCATGGCATGGGCTGCTTGCCCATCGTACGACAGAGGTGGGCGCGCCAGCCAGGCCGCGGGCGCCCATCGCGAGCTAGCCCCCACGTTTCTGTCCCTCGACTAAGTGCCCAGAGAGCGAGCCAGGGGTGCCACATCGCAAGGACCCTTGGCAAGGGAGGCAGGCCCAGGCATGGGCTGCTCGCCTAGCGTGCGGCAGCGGTGGGTGCGCCAGCCTCGCCGCGGGCACCCATTGCGAGCTAGCCCCCGCGTTCCTGTCCCTCGACTAAGTGCCCAGCGAGCGAGCCAAAGGGGCCGCGTCGCACAGACCCTGGGCACGGGTGGCACGCCTAGGAAGCGCCCAGCAGGCACGGCATGGGCTGCTCGCCCTGCGTTCAGCAGCGGTGAGCGAGCCAGCCAGGCCGCGGTCGCCCATCGCGAGCAAGCCCCCGAGTCCCTGCCCCTCGACTGACTGCCCAGCGTGCAAGCCAGGGGTGCCGCATCGCATGGACCCTGGGCATGAGTGGCACTCCCGGGCAGCCCTCATCAGGAACGGCATGGGCTGCTCGCCTAGCGTGCGGCAGCGGTGGGCGCGCCAGCCAGGCCGTGGGCGCCCATCGCAAGCAAGCCCCTACGTCCCTGCTCCTCGACTGACTGCCCAGCATCCAAGCCAGGGGGGCCACATCGAACGGACTCTGGGCATGGGAGGGAGGCCCAGGCAGCCCCCAGCAGGCACGGCATGGGCTGCTCGCCTAGCATGCGGCAGCGGTGGGCGTGCCAGCCAGGCCGCGAGCGCCCAAAGCGAGCTTGCCCCCACGTTCCTGTCCCTCGACTAAGTGCCCAGCGAGTGAGCCAGGGGGGCCGCATCACACGGACCCTGGGCATGGGTGTCACACCCAGGCAGCCCCCAGCAGGCACGGCATGGGCTGCTCGCCCAGCGTGCGGCGCAGGGGGCGCGCCAGCCACCACCACGGCGCCCATTGCGAGCTAGACCCCACGTTCCTGTCCTCGACTATGTGCCATGAGCGAGGCCAGGGGGGGCCACATCGCACGGACCCTGGGCACGGGTGGCCACACCCAGGCAGCCAAGGCCACAAAGACCCATCTCGAGCTAGCCCCCACGTTCCTGTCCCTCGACTAAGATTGCCTAGAGAGTGAACCAGGGGTGCCACATGCCAAGGACCCTGGGCAAGGGAGGCAGGGCCCAGGCAGCCCCCAGCAGTGCATGGCATGGCTTCTCGCCCAGCGTGCGGCAGGGTTGGAGCGCGCCAGCCATGGCCGCGGGCGCCCATCGCGAACCAGCCCCCTCGTCCCTGCCCCTCGGACTGACGCCCCAGCGTCCAAGCCAGGGGTGCCGCGTCGCACGGACCATGGGCATGGGAGGCAGGCCCAAGCAGCCCCCAGCAGGCATGGCATGGGCTGCTCGCCCAGCATGCGGCAGCGGTGGGCGTGCCAGCCAGGCCACGGGCGCCCAAAGCGAGCTAACCCCCAGTTCCTGTCCCTCGACTATGTGCCCAGTGAGCGAGCCAGGGGGGCCGCATCACACGGACCCTAGGCATGGGTGTCACGCCCAGGCAGCCCCCAGATGGCATGGCATGGGCTGCTCGCCGAGCGTGCGGCAGCGGTGAGCGCGCCAGCCAGGCCGCTGGCGCCCATCACGAGCCAGGCCCCTCGTCCTTGCCCCTTGACTGTCTGCCCAGCGTGCGAGCCAGGGTTGCCGCGTTGCAACAGGACCCTGGGCCATGGGGGTGGCACCCTAGGCAGCCCCAGCAGGCACGGCATTGGCTGCTTGCCCAGTGTGCGGGGACCAGCGGTGGGGCTCGCCAGCAATAGGCCGCAGGCGCTTATCGCGACGCCAGGCCCTCGGTCCCTGCCACCTTGACTGACCTTCCCAGCGTGCCGAGCCAGGGGTGTCGTGTCGCACGGACCGCTTGGGCTATGGGTGGCACGCCTAGGAACCACCAGCAGGCAGGCATGGGATGTTCTCCCAGCATTCGGCAGGTAGCAGTGCGCGCGCATGCCATGCGCGCGCCGCCCATCGCGAGCTAGCCCCCACTTTCTTGCCCCATCGACTAAGTGCCCAGCGAGCGAGCCAGGGGGGCCGCGTTGCAGCACGGGTCGCACGCCCAGGCAGCCCCCAGCAGGCACAACATGGGCTGCTCGCCCTGCGTGCGGCAGCGGTGGGCGAGCTAGCCAGGCCGCGGTCGCCCATCGCGAGCAAGCCCCCGAGTCCCTGCCCCTCGACTGACTGCCCAGCGTGCGAGCCAGGGGTGCCGCGTCGCACAGACCCTGGGCATGAGTGGCACTCTCGGGCAGCCCCCATCAGGAACGGCATGGGCTGCTCGGCAAGCGTGCGGCAGCGGTGGGCGCGCCAAACAGGCCGCGGGCGCCCATCGCCAGCCAGCCCCCTCGTCCCTGCCCATCGACTGACTGCCCAGCGTCCAAGCCAGGGGTGCCGCGTCGCACGGACCCTGGGCATGGGAGACAGGCCCAGGCAGCCCCCAGCAGGCACGGCATGGGCTGCTCGCCTAGCGTGCGGCAGCGGTGGGTGCGCCAGCCTCGCCGCGGGCGCCCATTGCGAGCTAGCCCCCGCATTCCTGTCCCTCGACTAAGTGCCCAGCGAGCGAGCCAAAGGGGCCGCGTCGCACAGACCCTGGGCACGGGTGGCACCACCCAGGCAGCCCCCAGCACTCATGGCATGGGCTGCTTGCCCATCGTACGACAGAGGTGGGCGCGCCAGCCAGGCCGCGGGCGCCCATCGCGAGCTAGCCCCCACGTTTCTGTCCCTCGACTAAGTGCCCAGAGAGCGAGCCAGGGGTGCCACATCGCAAGGACCCTTGGCAAGGGAGGCAGGCCCAGGCATGGGCTGCTCGCCTAGCGTGCGGCAGCGGTGGGTGCGCCAGCCTCGCCGCGGGCACCCATTGCGAGCTAGCCCCCGCGTTCCTGTCCCTCGACTAAGTGCCCAGCGAGCGAGCCAAAGGGGCCGCGTCGCACAGACCCTGGGCACGGGTGGCACGCCTAGGAAGCGCCCAGCAGGCACGGCATGGGCTGCTCGCCCTGCGTTCAGCAGCGGTGAGCGAGCCAGCCAGGCCGCGGTCGCCCATCGCGAGCAAGCCCCCGAGTCCCTGCCCCTCGACTGACTGCCCAGCGTGCAAGCCAGGGGTGCCGCATCGCATGGACCCTGGGCATGAGTGGCACTCCCGGGCAGCCCTCATCAGGAACGGCATGGGCTGCTCGCCTAGCGTGCGGCAGCGGTGGGCGCGCCAGCCAGGCCGTGGGCGCCCATCGCAAGCAAGCCCCTACGTCCCTGCTCCTCGACTGACTGCCCAGCATCCAAGCCAGGGGGGCCACATCGAACGGACTCTGGGCATGGGAGGGAGGCCCAGGCAGCCCCCAGCAGGCACGGCATGGGCTGCTCGCCTAGCATGCGGCAGCGGTGGGCGTGCCAGCCAGGCCGCGAGCGCCCAAAGCGAGCTTGCCCCCACGTTCCTGTCCCTCGACTAAGTGCCCAGCGAGTGAGCCAGGGGGGCCGCATCACACGGACCCTGGGCATGGGTGTCACACCCAGGCAGCCCCCAGCAGGCACGGCATGGGCTGCTCGCCCAGCGTGCGGCAGCAGGGGGCGCGCCAGCCACACCACGGGCGCCCATTGCGAGCTAGACCCCACGTTCCTGTCCCTCGACTATGTGCCAGTGAAGCGAGCCAGGGGGGGCCACATCGCACGGACCTGGGCACGGGTGGAACACCCGGCAGCCAGGCCACAAGGCACCCATCGCGAGCCTAGCCCCCAGTTCCTGTCCCTCGGACTAAGTGCCTAGAGATGTGAACCAGGGGTGCCACATCCCAAGGGACCCTGGGCAAAGGGAGGCAGGCCCAGGCAGCCCCCAGCAGGCATGGCATGGGCTTCTCGCCCAGGTCCGTGCGGCAGTGGTGGGCGCGCCGACAGGCCCCGGGCGCCCATCGCGAACCAGCCCCCTCGTCCCTGCCCATAGAATGACTGCCCAGGTCCAAGCCAGGGGTGCCGTCGTCGCAAGGACCATGGGCATGGGAGGGCAGGCCCACGCAACCCCCAGCAGGATTGGCAGGGATTGCCTCGCGCAGCGTACGGCAGCAGTGTGCGCGCCAGCCAGGCCACCGGCGCCCATCGCGAGCCAGCCCCCTCGTCCCAGTCCCTCGACTAAGTGCCCAGCGAGCGAGCCAGGGGGGCCGCATCACACGGACCCTAGGCATGGGTGTCACGCCCAGGCAGCCCCCAGATGGCATGGCATGGGCTGCTCGCCGAGCGTGCGGCAGCGGTGAGCGCGCCAGCCAGGCTGCTGGCGCCCATCACGAGCCAGGCCCCTAGTCCTTGCCCTGACTGTCTTGCCCGCAGTAGCGAGCAGATAAGGTTGCCGCGTTGCACAGACCCTGGGCAGGGTGGCACCCCTAGGCAGCCCCCAGCAGGCACGCATTGGCTGCCTTGCCCCAGTGTTGCGGCAAGCGGGTGGGCTCGCCAGCAAAGGCCGCAGGCGCTTATCGCCCCCCCCCCCCCCCTGAGCCAGCCCCCTCTTCCCTGTCCCTCAACTGACTGCCCAGCGAGCGAGCCAGGGGGGTCACGTCGCATGGACCCTGGCATGGGTGGCACGCCTAGGCAGCCCCCAGCAGGCACGGCATGGGCTGTTCTCCCAGCATTCGGCAGCAGTGCGCGCGCCTGCCATGCCGCGGGCGCCCATCGCGAGCTAGCCCCCACGTTCTTGCCCCTCGACTAAGTGCCCAGCGAGCGAGCCAGGGGGGCCGCGTTGCACGGACCCTCGGCACGGGTGGCACGCCCAGGCAGCCCCCAGCAGGCACAACATGGGCTGCTCGCCCTGCGTGCGGCAGCGGTGGGCGAGCCAGCCAGGCCGCGGTCGCCCATCGCGAGCAAGCCCCCGAGTCCCTGCCCCTCGACTGACTGCCCAGCGTGCGAGCCAGGGGTGCCGCGTCGCACAGACCCTGGGCATGAGATGGCACTCTCGGGCAGCCCCCATCAAGGAACGGCATGGGTCTGCTCGGCAAGCGTGCGGCAGCGGTGGCGCGCCAAACAGGCCCGCGGGCGCCCATCGCCAAGCCAGCCCCATCGTCCCTGCCCATCGACTGACTGCCCAGCGTCCAAGCCAGGGGAGCCGCGTGCACGGACCCTGGGCATGGGAGGCCAGGCCCAGGCAGCCCCCAGCAGGCATGGCATGGGCTGCTCGCCCAGAATGTGGCAGCGGTGGGTGCGCCAGCCATACCGCAGATGCCCATCGCGAGCTAGACCCCACGTTCCTGTCCCTCGACTATGTGCCCAGCGAGCGAGCCAGGGGGGTCGCGTCGCACAGACCCTGGGCACGGGTGGCACACCCAGGCAGCCCCCAGCACTCATGGCATGGGCTGCTTGCCCATCGTGCGACAGAGGTGGGCGCGCCAGCCAGGCCGCGGGCGCCCATCGCGAGCTAGCCCCCACGTTTCTGTCCCTCGACTAAGTGCCCAGAGAGCGAGCCAGGGGTGCCACATCGCAAGGACCCTTGGCAAGGGAGGCAGGCCCAGGCAGCCCCCAGCAGGCACGGCATGGGCTGCTCGCCTAGCGTGCGGCAGCGGTGGGTGCGCCAGCCTCGCCGCGGGCGCCCATTGCGAGCTAGCCCCCACGTTCCTGTCCCTCGACTAAGTGCCCAGCGAGCGAGCCAAAGGGGCCACGTCGCAAGACCTCGACTAAGTGCCCAGCGAGCGAGCCAAAGGGGCCGCGTCGCACAGACCCTGGGCACGGGTGGCACGCCTAGGAAGCGCCCAGCAGGCACGGCATGGGCTGCTCGCCCTGCGTTCAGCAGCGGTGGGCGAGCCAGCCAGGCCGCGGTCGCCCATCGCGAGCAAGCCCCCGAGTCCCTGCCCCTCGACTGACTGCCCAGCGTGCAAGCCAGGGGTGCCGCATCGCATGGACCCTGGGCATGAGTGGCACTCCCGGGCAGCCCTCATCAGGAACGGCATGGGCTGCTCGCCTAGCGTGCGGCAGCGGTGGGCGCGCCAGCCAGGCCGTGGGCGCCCATCGCAAGCAAGCCCTTACGTCCCTACTCCTCGACTGACTGCCCAGCATCCAAGCCAGGGGGGCCACGTTGAACGGACTCTGGGCATGGGAGGGAGGCCCAGGCAGCCCCCAGCAGGCACGGCATGGGCTGCTCGCCCAGCGTGCGGCAGCGGTGGGCGTGCCAGCCAGGCCGCGAGCGCCCAAAGCGAGCTTGCCCCCACGTTCCTGTCCCTCGACTAAGTGCCCAGCGAGCGAGCCAGGGGGGCCGCATCACACGGACCCTGGGCACGGGTGTCACACCCAGGCAGCCCCCAGCAGGCACGGCATGGGCTGCTCGCCCAGCGTGCGGCAGCAGGGGGCGCGCCAGCCACACCACGGGCGCCCATTGCGAGCTAGACCCCACGTTCCTGTCCCTCGACTATGTGCCCAGCGAGCGAGCCAGGGGGGCCGCATCGCACGGACCCTGGGCACGGGTGGCACACCCAGGCAGCCAGGCCACAAGCACCCATCGCGAGCTAGCCCCCACGTTCCTGTCCCTCGACTAAGTGCCTAGAGAGTGAGCCAGGGGTGCCACATCCCAAGGACCCTGGGCAAGGGAGGCAGGCCCAGGCAGCCCCCAGCAGGCACGGCATGGGCTTCTCGCCCAGCGTGCGGCAGCGGTGGGCGCGCCAGCCAGGCCGCGGGCGCCCATCGCGAACCAGCCCCCTCGTCCCTGCCCCTCGACTGACTGCCCAGCGTCCAAGCCAGGGGTGCCGCGTCGCACGGACCATGGGCATGGGAGGCAGGCCCAAGCAACCCCCAGCAGGCATGGCATGGGCTGCTCGCCCAGCATGCGGCAGCGGTGGGCGTGCCCGCCAGGCCACGGGCGCCCAAAGCGAGCTAACCCCCACGTTCCTGTCCCTCGACTAAGTGCCCAGCGAGCGAGCCAGGGGGGCCGCATCACACGGACCCTAGGCATGGGTGTCACGCCCAGGCAGCCCCCAGATGGCATGGCATGGGCTGCTCGCCGAGCGTGCGGCAGCGGTGAGCGCGCCAGCCAGGCCGCTGGCGCCCATCACGAGCCAGGCCCCTCGTCCTTGCCCCTTGACTGTCTGCCCAGCGTGCGAGCCAGGGTTGCCGCGTTGCACAGACCCTGGGCATGGGTGGCACCCCTAGGCAGCCCCCAGCAGGCACGGCATTGGCTGCTTGCCCAGTGTGCGGCAGCGGTGGGCTCGCCAGCAAGGCCGCAGGCGCTTATCGCGAGCCAGGCCCCTCGTCCCTGCCCCTTGACTGACTTCCCAGCGTGCGAGCCAGGGGTGTAGTGTCGCACGGACCCTGGGCATGGGTGGCACGCCTAGGCAACCCCCAGCAGGCACGGCATGGGCTGTTCTCCCAGCATTCGGCAGCAGTGCGCGCGCCTGCCATGCCGCGGGCACCCATTGCGAGCAAGCCCCTAAGTCCCTGCCCCTCGACTGACTGCCCAGCGTGCGAGCCAGGGGTGCCGCATCGCACGGACCCTGGGCACGGGTGGCAAGCCCGGGCAGCCCCCATCAGGCATGGCATGGGCTGCTCGCTCAGCATGCGGCAGCGGTGGGCGCGTCAGCCAGGCCGCGGGCAGCCATCGCGTGCTAGCCCCCACGTTCCTGTCCCTCGACTAAGTGCCAAGCGAGCGAGCCAGGGGAGCCGTGTCGCATGGACCCTGGGCACGGATGGCATGCCTAGGAAGCCCTCAGCAGGCACGACATGGGCTGCTCGCCCAGCGTGCGGCAGCGTTGGGCGCGCCAGCCAGGCCGCCGGCGCCCATCTCGAGCCAGGCCCCTCCTCCTTGCCCCTTGACAGACTGCCCAGCGTGCGAGCCAGGGGTGCCGCGTCGCATGGACACTGGGCATGGGTGGCACCCCTAGGCCGCCCCCAGCAGGCACAGCATGGGCTGCTCGCCCAGTGTGCGGCAGCTTTGGGTGCGCCAGCAAGGCCGCGGGCGCCCATCGCGAGCCAGCCCCCACGTTCCTGTCCCTCGATGTAGTGCCCTACGAAAAAGCTAGAGGGGCCACGTCGCACGGACCATTGGCACGGGTGGCACGCCCATGCAGCCCCCAGCAGGCACGACATAGGTTGCTCGCCCAGTGTGCGGCAGCGGTCGGCGCGCCAGCCAGGCCGCGATTGTCCATCGCGAGCCAGCCCCGGATTCCCTGCCCCTCGACTAACTGCCCAGCGTGCGAGCCAGCGGTGCCGCGTCGCACTGACCCTGGGCATGAGTGGTGCGCCCGGGCAGCCCCCAGCAGGCATGGCATGGGCTGCTCGCCTAGCATGCGGTAACGATGGGCGCGCCAGCTAGGCCGCGGGCGCCCATCGCTAGCCAGCCCCCTCGTCCCTGCCCCTCGGCTAACTGCCCAGCGTGCGAGCAAGGGGTGCCGTGTCGCACGGACCCTGGGCATCGGTGGCATGCCCAGGCAGCCCCCAGCAGGTATGGCATGGGCAGCTCGCCCAACGTGCAGCAGCGGTGGGCGCGACAGCCAGGCCGCGATCGCCCATCGCTAGCCAGCCCCCGAGTCCCTGCCCCTCGACTGACTGCCCAGCGTGTGAGCCAGGGGTGCCGCGTCGCACAGACCCTGGGCACGAGTGGCATGCCCGGGCAGCCCCCAGCAGGCACGGCAAGGGTTGCTCACTCGGCATGCAGCAGTGGTGGGCGCGCCAGCCAGGCCGCGGGCGCCTATCGCGAGCCAGCCCCATCGTTCTTGCCCCTCGACTGACTGCCCAGGGTGCGAGCCAGGGTTGTCGCGTCGCACGGACCCTGGGCACGAGTGGCACGCCCAGGCAGCCCCTAGCAGGCACGGCATGGGCAGCTCGCCCAATGTGTGGCAGCGGTGGGCACGACAGCCAAGCCGCGGTCGCCCATCGCTAGCCAGCCCCCGAGTCCTTGCCCCTCGACTGACTGCCCAGCGTGTGAGCAAGGGGTGCCACGTCGCACGGACCCTAGGCACGAGTGGCATGCCCGGGCAGCCCCCAGCAGGCACGGCAAGGGTTGCTCACTCGGCATGCGGCAGTGGTGGGCGCGCCAGCCAGGCCGCGGTCGCCCATCGCGATCCAGCCCCCGAGTCCCTGCCCCTCGACTGACTGCCCAGCGTACGAGCCAAGGGTGCCACGTCGTACGGACCCTGGGCACGAGTAGCATGCTCGGGCAGCCCCCAGCAGGCACGGTAAGGGCTGCTCGCCCAGCATGTGGCAGCGGTGGGCGCGCCAGCAATGCCGCGGGCGCCCATCGCGAGCCAGCCTCCACGTCCCTGCCCCTCCACTGACTGCCCAGCACGCGAGCCAGGGGTGCCACGTTGCACCGACCCTGGGCATGGGTGGCACGCCCAGGCAACCCCCAGTAGGAACGACATGGGCTGCTCGCCCAGAATGCGGCAGCGGTGGGCGTGCCAGCCAGGCCGCGGGCGCCTATCGCGAGCTAGCCCCAACGTCCTTGTCCCTCGACTAAGTGCCCAGCGAGCGAGCTAGGGGGGCCACGTCGCACAGACCCTGGGCACGGGTGCAACGCCTAGACAGCCCCCAGCAGGCATGGCATGGGCTGCTTGCCCAGCGTGCGGCGGCGATGGGCGCACCAGCCAGGCCGCAGGCGCCCATCGCTAGCCAGCCCCCACGTCCCTGTCCCTCGACTAAGTTCCCCGTGAGCGAGCCAGGGGGGCTGCATCGCACGGACCCAAGGCATGGGTGGCATGCCCAGCCCGCCCACAGCACGCACGGCATGGGCTTCTCTTCCAGCGTGCGGCAGCGGTGGGCGCGCCATCCAGGCCACGTGCGCCCATCGCGAGCCAGCCCCCTCGTCCCTGCGCCGCGACTGACTGCCCAACGTGCAAGCAAGTGGTGCCATGTCGCACTGACCCCTGGCACGGGTGGCAGGCCCAGGGAGCCCCCAGGAGGCACAGCATGGGCTGCACGCCCAGCGTGCGGCAGTGGTTGGCGAGCCAGCCAGGCCGCGGGAGCCCATCGCGAGCCAGCCCCCACGTCCCTATCCCTTGACATAGTGCCCAGCAAGCGAGCCAGGGGCCACGTCGCACGGACCCAAGGCACGGGTGGCACGCCCAGGCAGCCCCCAGCAGGCACGGCATGGGCTGCTCGCCTAGCGTGCCACAGCGGTGGGCGCGCCAGCCAGGCCGCGGGCTCCCATCGCGAGCCAGCCCCCTTGTCCCTGCCCCTCGACTGACTGCCCAACCTGTGAGCCAGGGGTGCCACGTCACTCGGACCCTGGGCATGGGTGGCACGCCCAGGCAGCCGACCAGCAGGCACGGCATGGGCTGCTCACCCAGCGTGCGGCAGCGGTGGGCACTCTAGCCAGGCCACGTGTGCCCATCGCGAGCTAGCCCCCTCGTCCCTGCCCCACGACTGACTGCCCAACGTGCGAGCCAGGGGTGCCACGTCACACGGTCCCTGGGTACGGGTGGCACGCCCAGGCATTCCTTAGCAAGCACGGCATGGGCTGCTCGCCCAGCGTGCGGCAGCGGTGGGCGTGCCATCCAAGCCACGGGCGCCCATCGCTAGCCAGCCCCCTCGTCCCTGCCCTTCGACTGACTGCCCAGAGTGCGAGCTAGGGGTGCCACAGCAGTCGCCAGCAGGCACGGCGCCAGCCTTGCCAGGGGCGCCCTATGCGAGGCAGTCGCGAGCACGCTGTGAGGCTCAGCACATGCTGTGGGCATTGATTTCATGAGCAAGCTGGCGTTGGCCGTGGCCCCTGGCTCTGGTGGACCCTGAGGGCTGCCATGGCGTGGCTGGAGGTGCGCTGGACAGGGCAGCCAGCATGCACCAAGGGCCAGGCAGAGGCGCAGCTACCCCAGCCTGCTGGCCGCAATGCCCAGTTGCAAAATTGTTGTGAATTGACCGTATTTTCATCATGGAATTGGTCCCAAAATTACTCAAATAATTCGTGTAATTCATGAGGAGTCTGCCCCTGAAGTTTGGGATCATTTCGACTCACGGGCTATTTTTGATGATTTTTTCAAATTTTGACTGTAGAAAATTCATTTAAAAAAATTTAGTGCCCATTTATGATTATTCTCCATTTATGTACAAAATTTCAGCTCAAAATTCTAAGTATATAATTTTGTAGACCCATTATGACGGCTCATATATATTGATGTTTCCTCTTGCCGGGAGTGAAATTTCATTTAAGACTCTTTAGGGGGGAGGTGGTCACCTAGCTTGCTGGGTGCCAACAGGCCATGCGTGCCTCCCCCCCTGCCCATCCCACGTGGGCAGGCGCTGGGCTTGGGAAACCCAGCGCGCATGGCATGGGCAGGGCGGCTTGCTGCCTTGCCCATCCAGTCGGTAGTGCGTGGCTGTGGTGACCACCACCGCCAGCAAGCAGGCAGCCGGCGACGTCGGCCGAAGAGTGTGGGATGCCTGATCAGTAGCCAACGGAATGGGGAAAATGTGGGAAATGAAATCCGCTAAATTGTGGGCAATGAAATGAGAAAAATCATGGGATAATGAGCTGGGATGTGGCTACACAAGCTCGACGGTGTGGGCGACGAAGCTAACGACGATGCATGCTACACGAGCGCCAAATCATTGGGGGGATTTCGAGCATGCAGAGTGCTTCGTCACAGGCCCTCGAGGCGACGGACATGGGGTTGGATCCCGACGCTCAGGCTTGCCTAGGTGGACTCGTTGCGTAGCGCGATCGGCGACACGATCGTCAGCCGTTAGCAACAAGCGAGCCACACGGCCAACCTGGGCAAGGCGTGATACCCCTGCTGCCAAGGCCTCATCGGTGGGAAAAACGTGGGCAATGAAATGAGAAAAATCATGGGAAATATTTCGAGCATGCGGAGTGCTTCGTCGCAGGCCCTCGAGGTGGCGGATGCGGGGCTGGATCCCGACGCCCAAGCTTGCCTAGGCGGACTCATTGCGCAGCGCGATCGACGTCACGATAGTCGGCCATTAGCAAAAAGCGAGCCACACAGCCAGCCTAGGCAAGGCGTGACACCCCTGCTGCCAAGGTCTAATCGGTGGGAAAAACGTAGGCAACAAAATGAGAAAAATCAGGGATAATGAGCTGGGATGTGGCTACACAAGCTCGACAGTATGGGCGGCGAAGCTAACGATGATGCATGCTACACGAGCGCCAAATCGTTGGGGGGATTTTGAGCATGCGGAGTGCTTCATCACAGGCCCTCGAGGCGATGGACGTGGGGTTAGATCCCAACGCTCAGGCTTGCCTAGGTAGACTCGTTGCGCAGCGCGATCGGCAACATGATCGTCGGCCGTTAGCAACGAGCGAGCCACACGGCCAGCCTGGGCAAGGCGTGACACCCCTGCTGCCAAGGCCTCATCGGTGGGAAAAACGTGGGCAACGAAAGGAGAAAAATGATGGGATAATGAGCTGGGATGTGGCTACACAAGCTTGACAGTGTGGGCGGCGAAGCTAACGATGATGCATGTTACGCGAGGGCCAAATCGCTGGGGGGATTTCGAGCATACGGAGTGCTTCATCGCAGGCCCTCGAGGCGGCGGAAGCGGGGCTGGATTCGGACGCCCAGGCTTGCCTAGGAGGGCTCGTTGCACAGCGCGATCGACGTCACGATCGTCGGCCATTAGAAAAGCAGCGAGCCACACGGCCAGCCTAGGCAAGGCGTGACACCCCTGCTGCCAAGGTCTAATCGGTGGGAAAAACGTAGGCAACAAAATGAGAAAAATCAGGGATAATGAGCTGGGATGTGGCTACACAAGCTCGACAGTGTGGGCGACGAAGCTAACGATGATGCATGCTACACGAGCGCCAAATCGTTGGGGGGATTTCGAGCATGCGGAGTGCTTCATCACAGGCCCTCGAGGCGATGGACGTGGGGTTAGATCCCAACGCTCAGGCTTGCCTAGGTAGACTCGTTGCGCAGCGCGATCGGCAACATGATCGTCGGCCGTTAGCAACGAGCGAGCCACACGGCCAGCCTGGGCAAGGCGTGACACCCCTGCTGCCAAGGCCTCATCGGTGGGAAAACGTGGGCAACGAAAGGAGAAAAATGATGGGATAATGAGCTGGGATGTGGCTACACAAGCTTGACAGTGTGGGCGGCGAAGCTAACGATGATGCATGTTACGCGAGGGCCAAATCGCTGGGGGGATTTCGAGCATACGGAGTGCTTTGTCGCAGGCCCTCGAGGCGGCGGAAGCGGGCTGGATTCGGACACCCAGGCTTGCCTAGGAGGGCTCGTTGCACAGCGCGATCGACGTCACGATCGTCGGCCATTAGCAAAGAGCGAGCCACACGGCCAGCCTGGGCAAGGTGTGACACCCTTACTACCAAGGTTTAATCGGTGGGAAAAACATAGGTAACGAAATGAGAAAAATCAGGATAATGAGCTGGGATGTGGCTAGACAAGCTCGATGGTGTGGGGGCGAAGCTAATGATGATGCATGCTACGTGAGGGCCAAATCGTTGGGGGGATTTCAAGCATGCGGAGTGCTTCATCGCAGGCCCTCGAGGCGGCGAACGTGGGGTTGGATCTCGACGCTCAGGCTTGCCTAGAAGTGGACTTGTTGCGCAGTGCGATCGACGACACGATCGTCGGCCGTTAGCAACGAGCGAGCCACACGGCCAGCTAGGGCACGTTGTGACACCCCTACTGCCAAGGCCTCATCGGTAGTCCCTTGCCATTGAAGAATCATCCCTTGCT